>APFE031008306.1:28219-45905 GCA_000404065.3 Pinus taeda | reverse complement strand
TTGTTTTTCCTTGTTTTCTTTAAAGGATCAATTTGTTTTTCTTTGTTTTCTTTAAAGCATCTCCACCTGTCCACCTGTAAATTGTTAAAAGCATCTCCACCTGTCCACCTATATATTGTTAAAAGCATCTCCACCTATATATTGTTATAGTTATATACTTTTATTGTTATAGTTATATACTTTGTTTTCTTTAAAGCATCTCCACCTGTATATTGTTAAAAGCATCTCCACCTATATATATAGTTATAGTATTGTTATAGTTATATATTGTTAATGTTAGATCAGATACTCCACTGATTATTAAAAGCATCTCCACCTATATATTGTTATATATTCCACCTATATATTGTTAATGTTATACATTATTAATGTTAGATCAGATACTCCACTGATTATGATAGGGATAGAGATAAGGATTATGATAGGAAGTGAATTTCTCCAAAAAATTCTCTTTTAAAACATTTTAAATCACAAAAAATCTAAACTCAAAAAAATGTTACTCTAAACATTTTAAACCACAAAAATCTAAACTCAAAAATGTAATTCTCTTCTAAACCACAAAAATCTAAACTCAACTAAACCACAAAAATCTAAACTCAAAAATGTTACTCTAAACATTTTAAATCACAAAAATCTAAAAAATGCTCAAAAATGTTTAAATCACAAAAATCTAAACTCTTTAAACAAAAATCTAAACTCAAAAAACTCAAAAAATGTTACTCTAAACATTTTAAATCACAAAAATCTAAACTCAAAAATGCTCAAAAATGTTATAAAATGTTATATGATATTTGTATGTTACTCTAAACATTTTAAACCACAAAAATCTAAACTCAAAAATGTTATGTGATACAGCGCAAAAATCTAATGTAACTCAAAAATGTTATATGATACAGCACAAAAATCTAATGTTATATAATAGAGCACAAAAATATAATACAGCACAAAAATCTAAACTCAAAAATGTTATATGATATTTGAACTCAAAAATGTTATATGATATTTGTATCTGATGTTATATGATACAGCACAAAAATCTAAACTCAAAAATGTTATATGATATTTGTATCTGCCATTCTAGATTTTAGCATTACAGATTTGAGAATCCGCTAAAATGTTACTCTAAACATTCAAGAAAATGTTATATGATATTTGTATCTGCCATTCTAGATTTGAGAATCCGCTAAAATGTTACTCTAAACATTCAAAAAATGTTACTCTAAACAAAAATCACCACAAAAATCTAAACTCATATAATATTTTATGATATGTGTATCACAAAAATCTAAACTCAAAAATGTTATATGATACTCAAAAAATGTTATATGATATTTGTATCTGGCCTTCTATATTTTAGCATTACAGATTTGAGAATCCACTAAAATGCTACTCCAAACATTTTAAACCACAAAAATCTAAACTCAAGTAACCTTTTAAACCACAAAAATCTAAACTCACAAAAATCTAAACTCAAAAATGTTTTAGCATTACAGATTTGAGAATCCACTAAAATGTTAGTCTAAACATTTTAAACCACAAAATCCACTAAAATGTTAGTCTAAACATTTTAAACCACAAAAGTCTAAACTAAAAAAATGTTAATCTAAACTCAGAAATGTTAACTGATATTTGTATCTGGCATTCTATATTTGAGCATTACAGATTTGAGAATCCACTTAATCATGAGATTGAGAAAATTGGTGTGTTTTTAAGAATAATGCCCATTCGATATAAAATAGAAAACATATTTCAATCCATTTATGTTAGGACAACTTTTCCATTTATTTATGTTGGACAACTTCAATCCATTTATGTTGGACAACTTTTCCATTTAAGTGCGTAATTTACTTGTAATTCATTCACTCGTTTATTTTCTTTTCAGAAGATACATATAATATTGTTTCTGGATACAGAAAATATAAGATAGAGAAGCTAAAAAAGTGCTTGATAGTATTATATAATATTGTTTCGAGATACAGAAAATACAAGATAGAGAAGCTATAACTTGTGACCCGCAATAAAACAGTATATGCACATTCATTCACTAGTTTATATTATTACATGCTAGATAGCGCCGGTTATGTTGTAGAGCCTATATAATTTCCTACAAAACCCACTACATGCTTAGCTGGAGTGCGAGCATTATTTTTCCAGGGCGCTAAATCCAAATATGCAAATATGCAGTTAACTGCTAAAAATCAACATTTATAGCAACATTTAACCTCATTTCTTCTGCCGGATTCCGGTGTTATACTGCCGGATTCCGGTGTTATAGACAACTCCTTTCTCTTTACATGCCTAGACTAGACGTGGTACTCAGTCGCTCAGGATCTACCGCCAATAATGGAATAGCCTGCGCACACCCCAATCAAAACAAAAATAAGTCATTATCTATAGTATGGAAGAACTTACCGAAAGAATTGCAGATAAAGTATGACAATTAATTATTGTTCGTCCATAATTGGTAACGCTGTTGGAGTGACTTACGAGAGTGGCGTCGAATATCGCAGCGGCGGGATGACTAGCGGACGTTGCATCTATCGGGAAGCTCTTCGGCTCTCTCCATCGCCTCTCCTCTTCTTCTTCCCTTCCGCGCCGAAGGGCGCGGCGTGGGTGGCGTCGGCGGCGTGGGTGGCGTAGGCGGCGTCGGTCGCCCCGGTACCGTGGGTGGCGTCGGCGGCGTCGGCGGCGTTGGATTGGTATGCGTGGAAATCTCTTCCGTGGATGAATCCGGTGGCGTGGGTGGCGTCGGCGGCGTTGAATTGGAATCCCTGAAAATCTCTTCCGTGGATGAATCATACGATTCAGATTGATCCAGTGCTTGCTTTATGGCTCGGAATCGGCAGTGTGGAGACATTCTTTGCAATTCCTCGCAACATCTTTCCGATGGCTGTTCTCTCCGGCGCTGCAAGTAGTCGCGGCAAGAAGACAATCTCTGCGGGTCGCACGACCGTCCTTGCTGTTGCACCACCACTCCACCCATGACGATGTCTTCATGAGCATCAATAGTGGGGGTGCCCCACTCAAGGAGAAGCAGAAGGGCCGCGAATAAAGTCACCCATTTCAGCGTCGACATTGGAGAGGAGAAGACACCCATTGCTCTCCTTTCTTCTCTTCTTTGTTACTTTCACTGATGGAATACAACTGATCAGAATGTATGAAGAGTTCGTGGGTATTAACTTTGTATTTATGGATGGTGAGGGACTTTCACTGATGGAATACAACTGATCAGAATGTATGAAGAGTTCGTGGGTATTAACTTTGTATTTATGGATGGTGAGGGAAGGGAGGAGAGCGACCACCGCAACACGAAGAAGAGGAGGAAGAGAGGAACAGTTGTAGTGCATGCAGATTCTCAGTCTCCACGTCCCACTGCAACGCCACCCGAAGAAGTAACGCCTGGCTGCCTCCCTTTCCAATGGCCGCGTCTTTCAAAGACGAGAAGAATCTTGCAGGCGGAGTACAGGTCACGACAGGGCACTGCCACGGGACATTACACTCTTGAACACCAGAATGGAACGCGTGAACATAACTGCGAAAAAAGCATTATATATTATGATATTGGATCATATATAAACATAGACTTCATCCATTCTTATCAACATAGTCCCAATCCGAAATAAACAAGATAATACTATATACATCATATGAACACATATGTCTAGTATGCAGCATGGTTCAGAATTAGAAGGGGACCTAAAGAAGTAATTGATCCAATCGTTAATATGGTGACTATGTGGTTAGTAATTTTAGGAAAAAATAAAGATACGCAAAAAAAAAAAAAATAAACACATGAATTACCTAGGGAATGGAAATCCCCCTGCGTCTAGAATATTGTCTTCTAAAATTATTTCAATGTATATATCACTCAGATTTTTTTGAAGTCCCATCTTAGAAAGTTCTTCAGCTAGTTGATTGTGTTCTCCGAGTATATGTTTAATTGTAGAGTTCTAAACTGTGTTTATAGATTATCAATTCTCCTCAACTAGCTAAAGCTAAAGAGTTTTGGTTGATTGATATTTGCACAACCATTTACATGATCAATGGTAATCTTGGAATCCCTAAAAATATGAATATCTGGAATATTGAGGAAGTTTGTGAACTATAATAAACCTTATAAGACCATTTCTTCTGCCCAAATATTTGTGCCGCTACCCACATTCTAGTGAATCCTATATTCCAATTTTTTAAATATGACTAACCGAAAGCCATAATCACAATTATTCCTTTGCACCTCACCATAAAAAAAAAAGCCAACTCACACCAGGGTTGAAAAAACCAACTCACAACTTGCTTCTTTACCGCCATATCATTACTTCTCAGAATCATGGGTGCAAGCTTGACAATATGCCAATCAAACACTAAACAAATGCAACGCTCCAAAAATTGAACATTTATACATCCACGATATTGTATCCATGTAATGAGCTTTTCCAAAATAAGGATATCCTCTTCCTTGTTGGTCTTGTAAAATAATCCATCATTTGTTTGGATGAGGATTGATATCATTAAGGGTAGTAATATAGAAAAAAGTTAATTCAATTAATCTAACTAACATTATATTTTGATTAATATATATATATATATATATATATATATATATATAATAATGAAAGTATAAATTTTTTTATTTAATAACATGGTTACATATTTAATTATACAATTTGAAATTACTAAAAAAAAATTATAATAAAAAATTACATAGCTTAAGCTCTTCTCAAATAATTCTTATTTTAGACTTTACTCTCTATTTTACAAATTCTTATAAACCTCATCCACTCATGTAGTACATTACTTTATATCCACCTATATAGTACACTACTTTACAGTGATACACATAAACACATTACTTGTCACTCTAGTTATGCTCATTTCTCTACAAATAAACTCAACAAACATCATATTCTTTCTTCTTCTTAATCATCATCTTTAACACATCTTTTCTTTGTTTTACTTTCACATTGCATACATGATATATTTTCCCTTTTGCAATAAAAATATGCACATAAAAATCATGTGGTGTGAGCTAAAAGCAGTAGTCTATAACGCGACTTTTTGAAAGCTTTTCCGGCGGATTTTTCCGGTCAAAATCTGGCAGCAATTCATTGGAATCTCATGTTTGATAGCTAGTTTCTGCACAATCAATGGCTCCCAGGCGTTTTTCAGGGCGCTGAATCCAAATATGCAGTTAAAAAACCATTTTAACTGCTAAAAATCAAGATTTAACCTCATTTCTTCCGCCGGATTCCGTCATCGGAATCTCCAAAAAGTCGCATTATAGACAACTCCTCAGCTAAAATGGTGTCTCATGATGTTTGAAAATGCAAAAATGGAAAAACACCAATCTTTAGCTTGGAGGGAGTATTTCACTTATTTTTAGGATGAATTTGAACACAAGGTTAAAATATGAATGGTAAGAAAGTGATGCTTTCTCGATATAAATTTTTCCTTTATATAATTTGTGTATCATTATGTGAATTTTTTTTTTTTTTAATTGTATGTTATTTTTCATAAAATATATAATGTATATGTTTATGTGAATTAACTGATTTAATAATTAATTAAAAAAAATGAAATTATGAAAAACACATTATTATAATATAAAAGTA
Source organism: Pinus taeda (assembly GCA_000404065.3). Taxonomy (NCBI): domain Eukaryota; kingdom Viridiplantae; phylum Streptophyta; class Pinopsida; order Pinales; family Pinaceae; genus Pinus; species Pinus taeda. Next base: position 40,296 of record APFE031008306.1, on the reverse strand, counting down.
TTTTTACAAATTTTGTATAATAATTCAATACATTTTAAAAAAATGTGATAAACACCATTATATCCTTAAAATAAAAAATCATTACATTAGTGCGCCATTGTATACCATGGGTATATTCTTTTATTTAAAAGACCCTAATCCCTCTACTAGGATATGCACTACTTTGGTTCATATTTATTTTGGATTACAAAACTTATAATATCGTATATTCTATTCTATTATATTATATATAACTTTGTTATCCAACTTATTTATTTGAAACATAAACACAAACATCATAACAAAAAAATAAAAAAAATAACATATTTAAAGAAGATTTTCTTACCATTGCATGTATTATTATTATGTTAAATTTTAAGTGTATTAATTTATGCATATTATTATATTTAGGCCGATAGGCCTTCCTTTGAAACAAGCTTTCGTCGTCCTTTTCTTTGTGAGGTTGACACTTGGCCTTCTTCAGTAACTAGAGTACGTCTGACATCTGTGCACAGTCCTTATGTTCTCTACTGACATCTGTGCGGTCTTGCTCATTCAGTTACTTGTCATCGTCATGGCCTTCATCCTTTAGTTACGGGCCTTCATCCTTCAGTTACGGGCGGAACATGGCAGAACATGGCCTTCATTTCTTCAATCACCCAACAAACTTCTTTTTGCATTTGACTCCACGATTGGAGTTCACAAAAACAACATTGCGGGCTTTCCTCGTCTTTCAGTCATGGATTGCATCAGAGGCTCCGATGATTTGTATTCTCTCGCAAATTTTCTCTTCCCCGGAGCTGACTCACTGAATTTCTATTACAAATTGATATGGCTCTCGTATTTCTGCGACCCACAGACCTGAAATTTTGATGATTTGACAGAATTTACAGAGGTATGTAATTTTTTTAACAATTTTATTGCGTTTTTTGGTAATTTTATTATCGTGTTTTTTAGTGCCCTAATTGCTATGCAACCCCTAATTTACCTGAATCTGTCATCAAACAATCTGACCGACATAATCCCCAAGGGTTTCCAGAACCTTAGAGAGCTGTGACAGCTAGATTTGCATTCGAATAAGCTTACCGGTCCCATTGACAGTGGTCTCATGCTGTTGCAGTCTGCGGAATACATTGATTTTAGCAACAATGAGCTCTCTGGACCCTTGCCTTCTATGTGGCCGATTGTGTCCGGCCTTATATACTCGCTTCAGCATCTCAATCTCAGTAGCAATCAGCTCAACGGAAGCTTGGCTTATAACGGCGCAATTCCTTTTGAAAATTTGAAGGTTCTCGATATCAACAACAATCGGTTCTCGGGACAACTTCCGTCTTTCAACTTTATTTACAGCCTCGAGATCTTGCGCCTTAGCAATAACGAGTTTTCTGGACCTTTACCGGGTGCGCTTTTTATGGAAGGTTCTTCGGTCTTGAGTGAACTGGATCTCAGCCACAACAATCTTTCGAGTACTTTCTTTGTGCAGCCATGTTTTGGATTTTTCTTGTATTGTTTGTAATATTGATTTAGAGCAGCTTCACATAGACCTGTATATCCAAGTATTGTATCAAGGCAGAATTTTTGAATTAAGTCATTAGGTGCATTACGCTAAGAAAAAGAAAACAGCTCAAGAATTTAGTCAAATTTATAATTACTTAGCTTAACAAATTGCTTGAGAGATCCCAGTGTAATTTGATTTTTGAAATGGTAGACTCGAGGTGGACATTCAATTTTACTTTTAATTTTAATATCAATTGCCACTGGTTGCCACAAATTTCCAACAGCATTATAAAAACTGCAAAGATGAAAAGGCATTGGGAAACTGAATTAAGTGTTAAAAGAGTCGGTAATTTAATAATATCCGTGAGAATGATAAAAAAAATAAACGACTACAATGGAGTGCTGAAACAGATATCATCAAACCCTAGAGAGCCCAATGGGCAAAAAGAACAAGGGTTCGAAGGACAATGAAGAAGCTCGATATCAACATGGCTATCAATTGTTAATCTTCTAACATCCAAGGTCAAGAAGAAGTGTGTAATGCAATTCTTCCCATCCATTGGTTTTATATATTGAAGTCTACGCAGCCTGTCTGACCTGATATTGGAGTTTTGTTCTTGATGCCTCTTGTGTTTGGAACCATCAAAATGTTGCAAGTAAAGAGTCTGGAGTTAGAGGTGCAGATAGATATGCCTCGGAGAAATTTCCGGCCGGTCATAAAGACAGGGCATTTAAGGATGAAATGGTCTTCTAAGGTTCCGACATACAGAACCTGCAAATGCGAGTCCATATTTATTGGGTACCCACTTTCTCTCCATATCTTGGGAGTTTGCTGCTCTGCCCTTGGTGCATAAATCCTACATGGTCCTGTTAATGGTCCTGTTAAGACATGGCATATTCCAAGTCATCCCTCTCTACAATCAGATCCAATCTCTCAAGGGAGAGGGTCAAATTAATTAAAAAAACCTTGTTAGTGTGTTGTATCATTATTCTTATCATAATTTCTCGACCCAAAGCATAAAAGGCATCATCTTGTTATAGTTTATCTTCATTACTTTTTAATGTGAATTTGAGTAAACTTTATTTTAATGTAAACAATATTGCATGTGAAGTTGGTCGTATTGCGATGCAAAAATTTTGCAAGAGTGTTGGGATTACCATTGTTGGTCTTTTTTGGAATTTATTACGTCTATGTAGGTATTTAATAAATTAATAAATTATTTGTTTGACAACGTAGCTTTTCCTGTGGTAATTTCATGTTGGTATTTACCTGTTCATCATTTCAATTTTCATTATTAGGGTTCAATGAATTGGGTTTGGGATGAGCTATTGCTCCACTTCTTGTTCCAAGAAATGTTTGTTTACCTAATTCACTGGGAAGAGGATTAAAGAGAGAGTGTTTGTTTACCCAGTTCGGTAAGAAGCAAAAGCTTGAATTTGATTATTTGGGCCCAAAATAGGATGAGGGAAATTGGGTCTGGTCAGAATCCACGAGAGCAAGGCTACTAGAGAAGGGCGGGCCTGCAAGATTTTGCCCAAAGAGACCAAAGAGAATGCCTGTAGAGAAGCCGAGAGCATACAACACCTTTCTGGGCATCTTAGTGTTTTCACGCTGAGTGCCATGTATGGAGATGTAGATTATTTGCATCTTGTGATGGAGCTGTGCTCTAGGGGATACCTGATTGATGACATGGCCATAAATGGATGCTACTTAGAATCAGGCTGCAAAACTGATCAAACATTTAATATTGATTATCAAATAATGGCATGAGATGGGTGTTGTCCATTGGGATATTTAACCTGAGAATATGTTTTGAACCTGTACTGCACTGAGCAACTGAAGTTAATTGATTTTGGTTTGTCCATGGGGGTTTCTGAAAGGTATTTATTTCTGAACTGCATAGTAATCAAGTTTGACTCTTCTCACTAAACATCTATATAAGGGCATTATCATCCTTACTAAATAATTCAGGAGTTTTGTTTATGTATTTCATTAACAACATTTGTTTTTGTATTCTCTCGCAAATTTTCTCTTCCCCGGAGCTGACTAACTGACTTTCTATTACAAATTGATATGGCTCTCGTATTTCTGCAACCCACAGACCTGAAATTTTGATGATTTGACAGAATTTACAGAGGTATGTAATTTTTTAAACAATTTTATTGCGTTTTTTGGTAATTTTATTATCATGTTTGTGTTGGGAAAAGTATTGGGAGTAGCAGAAAACACCAGGGTGGACAATGAGATTTGAAAAGAGTCTGCCGGAAATCTTCTGGATTGGTTTTAATTGAAAATTTGAATTAGAAAATGGGGTTTAAAATTCATTGTAGAGCTTTGATATTCGATGTTTGCTGAGATTTTTTTTGCAAAAATAATGGGTGGGTTTATTTACTGCTGGATCATTTGGTTATTTTGTTTTTCCAGAGTGGCAGTTGATCGCACTGACTTAGAATATAGAGCTTGGCATCATAATTCCTTTTAGTAGCAGAGGAAGGAAAAGACTAGGGTTCAATGAATTGGGTTTGGGATGAGCTATTGCTCCACTTCTTGTTCCAAGAAGTGTTTGTTTACCTAATTCACTGGGAAGAGGATTAAAGAGAGAGTGTTTGTTTACCCAGTCCGGTAAGAAGCAAAAGCGTGAATATGATTATTTGGGCCCAACATAGGATGAGGGAAATTGGGTCTGGTCAGAATCCATGATAGCAAGGCTACTAGAGAAGGGCGGGCCTGCAATATTTTGCCCAAAGAGACCAAAGAGAATGGCTGTAGAGAAGCCGAGAGCATACAACACCTTTCTGGGCATCTTAGTGCTTTTTCACGCTGAGTGCCATGTATGGAGATGTAGATTATTTGCATCTTGTGATGGAGCTGTGCTCTAGGGGATACCTGATTGATGACATGGCCATAAATGGATGCTACTTAGAATCAGGCTGCAAAACTGATCAAACATTTAATATTGATAATCAAATAATGGCATGAGATGGGTGTTGTCCATTGGGATATTTAACCTGAGAATATGTTTTGAACCTGTACTGCACTGAGCAGCTGAAGTTAGCTGATTTTGGTTTGTCCATGGGGGTTTCTGAAAGGTATTTATTTCTTAACTGCATAGTAATCAAGTTTGACTCTTCTCACTAAACATCTATATAAGGGCATTATCATCCTTACTAAATAATTCAGGAGTTTTGTTTATGTATTTCATTAACAACATTTGTTTTCATTAAAACAGGCATGGAACATAATTTGGTGTCCCCTACATGCTACCTTGATAGGCCTGTTCTTTGGAAAATTTGTTGAAGCAATAAGCCTAGCCCAATTGAGTTTTCATTATGTAAAATTGTAATTGATAGGACTAGCTTGATGGATTCTGTGCTTATGGGTTGAAATGTTTCAAACATCTACACCTTCAAGTAATTGAGGTTATTTGAATCTAGGTGGGGAGTAACAACTTTGAAAATAATAATAATCATTGAAATTGAGTTTTCATTCTGTAAAATTGTAATTGATAGGACTAGCTTGATGGATTCTGTGCTTATGGGTTGAAATGTTTCAAACAGCTACACCTTCAAGTAATTGACGTTATTTGAATCTAGGTGGGGAATAACAACTTTGAAAATAATAATAATCATTGAAACTAAACTTAATTGACGTCAAAGAGTAACCATTCAAATTCAAATTAAACCCAGTTGACAGTAAACACATTTAAATATTATGTAAGTAGATGTGATGCTTATATTGGTTTTGTAACCATATTTGTTTTACTACTACATTTTAAGCTGATTTTTTAGTTTGTTTTTCCATGAAATATGTTCTGAAATGAAGTTCTGTTGCATATAATTTGTCCTGTTCAACCTGCTAACTAAATCTGTGGCCAAAAAATTATGTTACCTACTCCACAATATTTCATTATATACCGATTTGTAGGCCATAAATTTCCCATTCCACATTGAAAACATTCCCCATTCACACACAACTATACTGGATTTTGAGAGTATCTGAAGCGATTTGTAACTTGGAAAAAATCCAAAACCTACTGCGTTGATCAGAAACACAAGAGATTGTTACACCTAAGCCAGAAAGGTACACATTACCGAGAAACTGAAAAGGACTAGATAAAAATGCAACCGATTGAACTCTCTCCATCACATTTAAAGCCACTTATCTCCTCGAATCTGATGATAAATCGCATTGGAAACCTTCCCTGCCAGCCGATTTCAATTGTCTTGGCCTTTTTTAATTCTCTGAACAGATTTATGGCCTAAAAAGGAAATCTAAAATTGATTGAATATGCTAGAAATGTTTTGTAATATAATGAATAAAAATAACTTTAATATACTAGAAATGCTTCTCGTACGCCCTAGCTCAATATACTCGAAGTTTGGTACAATTAGCTGTATGATTCATGCATTGCGATCAAATTTTTTTATTCAAAGATCTGGACCAAATACAGATTTAATCGATTTTGTAATGTGACATTAAGCAGGTTTGTAGTGAAGATCCCAGAGAATTGGGATCAATTTTTTGTTTGTTTGAAAGATCAGGAGCAAATACAGATTTAATCGATTCTCTAATGTGAAATTAAGCAGGTTTGTAGTGAAGATCCCAGAAATGCAGCAGCCCCATTGCTATGCGCAGGAATAACTGTATATAGCCCCATGCAATACTTCCAAATGACAGAGCTTGGAAAAAGCCTTGGCGTTGTGGGGCTTGGTGGTTTGGGACACATGGCTGTTAAATTTGGCAAAGCTTTTGGACTGAAAGTAACGGTGATCAGTACATCGCCTAAGAAGGAAAAGGAAGCCAGAGAGTATTTGGGGGCAGTACTTCCTCATCAGCAAAGATGAGAAACAGATGCAGGATGCAGCCAGGTCCCTGGATTACATAATTGATATACAGTGGCTGCCGACCATCCATTGTTGCCTCTCATTAGTTTATTGAAGGTGAATGGGAAATTGGTTTTGGTTGGCATGCCTGAAAAGCCTCTCTCTCTCCCGCCTGTGGCACTCACATCAGGTAATTCTTTGCAGTTCTCTTTCATTTATATAAGTTTTATTTTATTGCTATTGGTGCCCTGTTTTCGGCTACCATTATTTTTTTAGACAAGGGTAATGGAAAGAATTACTTCGCGTTCCGGACATATTGGAGCTTTGCAATATTTTCATCCTCCAGGTGCATGCGTGTCCCACCCAGGCTTTAGAATACAGCTCAATTCTCTAGATGTAACGACTCTGTGTTGAAGTATATGTGTTGTAAAACCTGTAAAATTTGGCTGGTTTGCAGGATTGTCACGGAAAGTATTGTTCTTTTTCTGCTGTGTCTGCTTGTTTTTTAATTTTAATTTTCCTTGTTTTAACAGAAAGGCTGTCGCTGCACAAGTCTAGAACGCTTCAGACACATGGCAACAAGAGTGCCTTTCACAGGCTAGACATTGATAGCGGGCCAGTAGAGAAGAAGAGGGTGAGCCCACAATTGAATGGTGGAGATCACCGACTTCATATGGTTGATGCTGCAGAAAACACACGCAATCCTAAGGTATGTATCGCTGCTGGCCTCAATGCTAAGATGAAAATCGATTGCTGGCTCAATCGTAGCTGGGTGGAATGTGATCATCACCATTTTGATTTAAAATTTCTAAGCAGATAGTGCAGGCCTCTGAAGACATGGTGAAAAAATGGGTTATTCATGAAGTTATGTATGAGTGGAACGGACCCATGGATTTTCTGATCCAGGGATTGCTTTTTTCTTTCTTTTTAAGAATTTTATGTCGGCATAACCTAAAAGTTAATTTCTTGGTCTTTTCTGGGCCTACCGGGTGTTTTCTGAGTCCTGACTGAACTTCCACCCATTTCAATAGTTGGTTCTGAAAGGTTTTACAGTGTTGGACCTTTCCGGCCAGTATTAACGTCGGTCTTGTATTATGTTTATCGATTAATGGTGCTTTTGCTATGGTTTGATGATCTCTTAATCTAACGGAATGTTCTTTTGCTTATTCTAGATGCTCAAATTTGAACCAATTTTTTCTAGAGAAATTCAACAATTCTAATTTAATAATCCTATCGGCCTCTCTTTGTACCTTTTGGGACAATTGCTAGTTACTAATATATGAAATATCATTTATTTTTAATTATGATTATGATTAGTAAACTCATAACTAAAAAATTTATGTGTATTATTTGTGATTATTCATTCTTGTTTCGTAGTTAGGTGTTTCATATCTGTGTGGGGAATAGGCGGATGATTAATCATAATATAAATTAGAAATATAAATTATATTGTTAAATTAATTTTATTTTATTGTTAAAGTATTTTATTTTGTTTTTAATTATTATTTTTATAATTATTATTATAATGATTTTATATTTTTAATTATTATTTTTGATGGGTTGTAAAAAATATATAAGGTTATTATATTTGTAGTTTAAAACTATTTATACTTTTATACATGGAAATATAGAGATTATATATATGATTATAATGTATAATAAGTGTTGTAGAGTTAAGTGGATGTTATATATTTAGAAAAATTGCAAATTGATATATGAAGGTGATGCAGGAGCATCTAGCTCTCAGGAGGCAGAATGAGGCTGGCAGTCTCAGAGAGAAACAAAACACACAGTCACTACGTATAGCTGGACAGGTGTCAAAGCCTTGTCAGTTATTTTATTTCATTTACTTGTTTTATTTACTTTTTTAGTATGCTGATAGGATTCGGTTAAATTAGTTCGTACACTGATTCTGTCTTATTTAGGAATTAGAAACAGAAACATAACTGTTAGTTAAATTAATTTTCTTTAAAAGCATTGTATTAGTTATAGACAGTTAGATAAAAACAGTTGCCCAAATCTGTTGGGACAGTTCCACTGAGAAAGAACAGTTAGGTTCATTGAGTTGAAAGATAGCAGGGGTATGATGGTAAAAGGTTCCTCTCTCATATGAAAAAAAATATATATACATAGAATGCTACAGTCATTTCCAAGATATTTTTTTATCATTTATTCGTTTCCTTATTCATCACTGTAATAGGCAAATTCTTGCATTATAATCTAAGTTCCTGTACAATCAAATTGTGTTTGAAATAAAAGACAGAGACAATTTGCAAGTGGAGTGGACGTGACAGTCACAGCACTATCCGACAGAGAGCATACAAGGCTGTACACACAAGCCAACACCCAGACGAGTGCGTAGGAGAAGCAGACGCAAACAGTTCAGACATTCCCATAACCAGTGGACAAAAACCTGTGCATACGAAAAGGAGAAATACAGGTATTTCTAAGAGCCCCCTGATTAATTAAAGGCCGAGTAAAGTCTCGTAGCAAGAGTAGCAAAATATTGTATCATTTCATACGATTATACAAACCCTCATATACTGTTCAGTATAGCCAATAAATCAACACATTATAATAAAACAAGAATTTAAAGAACAGAACCAGAATTACAAATTCCATATTCAAGCAGCAATGATACAATAGAATAGTGTTTAAGAACTGGCATAGCCATCAACGGAGCAGAATCTTGAACAACACAAATATATAACCAGAAGCCAAATAGTTACAGCCGTAATCATCAACTGAGTCAACGGACAAGGGTTTGGATAAACCCTAGGGTTTTACATAGCTGGGAGACAGAAAGTGATAGGAGGAGGGTTTCAACACCCTGAACTGTTCAAAACATACCAAATAACTCTATATAGTGCGACAGCCTAAAAGCCCGTAAAAACCCAACAAGGGTTTGAGTAAGAAGGAATTCGATAATCATATACAGGAGAAAGGCCGAGGCCATAATCAATGCCAACGAGAAACCACTACACAGATAACCATAGCACCCTATTGTTCCACAACAGAGGCGAGCTAACCTAAGAACAAGAACAAATCTACAAATAACTACAGTCATATATGTGAAGACACTACCCGGAAAGAGCGTGAGGAGAAGTCAGTTAGGAGCACCGCGAGCACAGGCCAGTCATCTAGACTCACCTGCAAATCAAACCAACAAAGGTTAGAGACCTGCAAAATACATATATGGGCATTTAAAATTGAAAGAAAAAACCAGAGGACCAGAGTCTTACCAGAAGACCTGGGAGCCGAGAAGGGTACAAATACAACCATAAACAAAACTTGAAAGACAGTGGCAGAGGCGGTTAAAATTTGAAGGAGAAAGGCAGAAATACTATATCAAGGAACCATTCCTTACCTGCACATTAGGGACGAAGCGCAGGACCTGGAGAACAAACCTGCCATGGAATGAAACAAACAGTTAACTAGCTTGAAACAGTGTTGACCTCAAAACAAAAATAAACAAACAAATATACAGTTAACCAGTTGTCATCAAGCAGAGCCGAATGTGCCTTCACAGGCCGACAAGAACTCACCGCCCATAACCATTGAAGCCGAGAGATAGCCACGGAGTTGATATCCGAACCAACACACAGAGAACCAGAGGTTCCTCACAGAAAGAGCAGGTTTCGGCGCGGCAGAACAACAACAATGACAGAATGACGGAGCATGAGATGACAAAAGTCAGGTTGGTGTGAAGAGAACTAGCAGGTGTGGGTGCAACCGGTCAAAGACCTTTCTCGAACCCTAAAACCATTTTCGAGGAAGAGTACCAACATTTAAGGTCAACCATAAAGACTGTCCGGACACGGGCCTTTGTCAGAGATATTTTGTGTTAAACGACAGGAAGCCATCATAAGTGGTATCAGAGCCAGGTTCTTGAGTTAAAACAAATGGAACAGGTAGAAGGTGAAGGGGAAGCAAGAGGAAGAGGAAGAGGAAGAGGAAGAGAGAAGAGGACGAGTAGTCCACAGGCCAGTAGACGCTGGATTGCGAGAGGAGATACGAGTTTTGCGTGAAAGATTGGCAGTGATAGAGGCTGGAGGAAGAAGAAACCCAACAGATAACAGTGATGAAGAGACAATTGAACCAGAGGAGGATGAGTATGAGGGAGTAACACCGAAACTGAGATTATTAAAATCAGTTTTGCTGTCCAGTCATAAGCCAAGGCATGAGTTGCCTACCTATGATGGAAGCTTATCGGCAGATGTGTTGTTAGATTGGCTAAGTGAAGTGAATAAATTCTTTGAGTTTGAGGAGACCAGCGAAGACAAACAAGTAAATTTTGCCGCCACCAAGCTGAAAGGACATGCATCCTTATGGTGGGACAGCGTTCAGGCGGAAAGGAGAAGATTAAACAAACAACCAATCAAGAAATGGGCCAGGATGGAAGCAAAGCTGAAGGAGAAGTTCCTACCGAAAGATTATCAGATTATGTTGTATAGGTAGGTACAGAACCTGAAACAAAGAGGAATGACTGTTAGGGAGTTTACAGAGGAGTTTTATAAATTGAATTTGCGAGCAGGGTATGTGGAGGATACCTCAGAGAAAACAACCAGATTTGTAAATGGCTTGAGGGGAGAGATTTTGGACGAAATTGGTATTCTTTCACCACAAACAATGGATGAAGCCTATCAGTTTGCACTGAAGGCAGAGGAGAAGATAAATAGGAAGCAGAACACCAGGAGGGGAGGTGGTTCTGGCAGAGGAAAAGGCAAAGTTTATGGTAGAGGTAGAGGTGCAAGTCCAAATGAGGAAGGCAGCAGTTCCAAATTTGTTGGTACAACAGATAAGGACAACAGCAACAGGGAAGGACGACCAGCTCAGAGAGGACGAGGATTTGGTCGAGGCAGGGGAACTGTCCAATGTTACCGTTGTCATAAATTGGGACACAAGTCGTATGACTGTCCGGAAGGTGAACCAGCAGGCGGAAGAGGCACCTATGTTGCTCAACCGAAGGATGTTGAGGAGACACCTCAAGAAGCGGAGAATACACCAGAGACAGGGGAAGCCTTGGTGTTAAATAAAGTGCTGTTGAAGCCAACAAAGGAAGTTGCAGAACCAGATCAGCGAAAGGCTTTGTTTCGCACTGTTTGCAAGTCACGAGGTAAGTGTTGTAAGGTGATCATTAACAGTGGGAGTACCGATAATCTGGTAGCTGTGGAGATGGTGGAGAAGCTGGGATTAAAGAAGCTGAAACATCCCACTCCCTACAAAGTATCGTGGTTGCAGAAGGGGCATCAACTGTTAGTTGATGAACAGTGTGAGGTGGAGTTTCAGATTGGTAAGTATAAGGACAAGATTCTTTGCGATGTCATGCCAATGGATGTCTGTCATTTGCTGTTGGGACGACCTTGGTAGTTTGACAGAAGTGCAGTTCATGATGGGAAAACTAACTGCTATAAATTTGTGAAATATGGGATCAAGCATATGCTTGTACCCATCAAAGAGGAAAACACAACAGAAGCTAGTGGAGTGAAAGCACTGCTGTTAGGTGGGAAAGAATTCATAAAACAGATTGAGGACAGCGAGATAAATTTTGCTGTCATAAGGAGAGCAAGAACAGTGGTAGTCCACACACAGATTTCAGATTTGCCAGAAGAAGTTCAGAGGTTGCTGCAGGATTTTGGAGACATTGTGGTGGATGATCTTCCAGATGAGTTGCCGCCTAGGAGGGGTATTAGTCACTTCATTGACTTTATACCAGGGGCAAGTCTGCCAAATAAAGCAGCTTACCGCATGAGTCCCAAGGACCATGAAGAGATTAG
>APFE031008297.1:50321-62277 GCA_000404065.3 Pinus taeda | reverse complement strand
GATCGACAGAAAACAAGCCAAGACAAGAGACACAAGATGTGGCGGCTAGCCAGTGACAAACCCCACAATGTGTGGGGAGACCCTTTGATCAAATCTTCTTTTATCTTCAATAATTTAGAAGAGAAAAATAGTACAATAAATCTGATTTATATCAGTAGTAGCAAACCCTAGATCAACAGCATTAGCATTAGTGGCTTCATTATCAAAACTAGGGCAGTTGATATCTCATAAATCGTCCATCGGATCAACTTGATTCCACCACCAAAAGTTGCAGCCTTCAGAGGAGGTTCAAATGAACCTACAACGCAGTTCAGATGAGGAGATCTTCTGGTCCATGCAGGTCAAACTTCACTTTTGTAGTTGCAGCTTCAGTTTCAGCAGCTTCCTTCAAACTAGGGCAGTTGATATCTCGCAAACCATCCGTAGGATCGACTTGATTCCACCACCAAAAGTTGCAGCCTTCAGAGGAGGTTTAGATGAACCTACGACGCAGATCAGAAGAGGAGGTTTGATGGTCCACACTGGTCAAAGTTTGGATCTGCAGTTGCAGCTTCAGTTTCAGCAGCTTTTGGCTTCACATGTGTGAGAGAGAGACCCTTTTCTGCGCAGTAGAGAAGAGACTCTTTTCTACGTAGTAGAGAGAGAGAGATGTGATGAGATGAGTGAGTGCAAATGAGGAAAAGTCCTTCTGTATTTATACACAACTGTTGATGTTTGAATAGATGCGACTGTTGGGATTCTGAGCCTACATGAGTTGTAGGTCGGCTTGATAATAATTCCATAATCAAAATAAATTCATATCTCCATGAATACTTATTGGAATCAGATGACCCACATGAGGTTTGGCCCTAGTTGCTAATTTTAACACTCCCTCTCAACTAGGAAGAACTTCATCTGCAATCTATCTGTCGGTCGCTACTATTCATCCATCAAATGCACTGCCCTGTACAGCCTGACCCTTGCCCTACTCTTCTCTATTCTACCTGTTCTGCTTTGTCTTGTTCTGCCCTGTACTGATTTGTATGGCTCTGCTCTGTTATGCTCTGCTCTGCTTTGTTCTGTTCTGCTCTACTCTGCTTTGTTCTGTTCTATTCTGCTTTTGTCCGAATTATGAAGAAGAAGAAATGATCGAGGATGTATCATACTGACTCAAAGTTAGTCTCAGAGTATGTACCACTGGTCCTGGACCAGTCTCAACCAACCCGAAGTTAGCGTCATAGTGAGTACAACTCCGACCACTGGTCCCAGACTAGTAACATCCTCCACTGACTCAAAATCAGTCTCAGAGTGCGTACCACTGGTCCTAGACCAGTAACAACTGACCTGAAGTCAGTGTCATAGAATGTACCACTCCTACCACTGGTCCCAGACCAGTATCATTGATCCCAGATCAATGGAGGTCATCCTAGCGTAGGGAGTACGGTAGATAACAACGATGCGTCCATTGGTACTACTATGGTCCCTAACTTCATTTCCCTACTCATTGATCAGATAAGAGGTACTTCCCATGAGTCCCAAACTGCATGGGTAGGATGCCTCGACAGGAGAACTAATCAATCCTGTCCTCACAGGAGAACACATCAATCCTGCTACAATCGCCATGGGGAACACATCAATCCAGGCCGCCATGGAGAACACATCAATCCAAGCCTCACAGAAGAACACATCAATCCTGTTACAATCACCATGGAGAACACATCAATCCAGGTCTCACAAGAGAACACATCAATCCAGGCCTCACAGGAGAACACATCAATCCTACTACAATCGCCATGGAGAACACATCAATCCAAGCCTCACAGGAGAACACATCAATCCTGCTACAATCGCCATGGAGAACACATCAATCCAGGCCTCACAGGAGAACACATCAATCCTGCTACAATCGCCATGGAGAACACATCAATCCTGCTATAATCGCCATGGAGAACACATCAATCCAGGCCTCACAAAAGAACACATCAATCCTGCTACACAGGAGAGCGAACCATCCTGTCCCACAAGAGAGCAAATCATCTTGTCCCACAAGAGAGCGAATCATCTTGTTCCAGTGCGCACCACTAGGGGAGGGTGAGTCCCATGTGGTTGTATGTTGCTCCAGTAAGAACCGCAAGCCCTTAGAGCTCCCAGAGCTCAATGTATGCAACATGCAGGACCCTTGTACAAGGGTTTCTTGACGACTCCAAGTCGTTTGGGAAAATCACAGATTAGATCTTTCCTCGGGGCTTTGAGAAGGTGTATCGACCTGTACATCATCTTAATGCGATGGAGCCTCCTTTCTCATCGACTTACCATATCCCAAATGATGTCTATCTGCTGGAGCAATCGACGAATATGGGATTCCTCAATAATCGAATCCCACCTCTGGTTGTTACAGAGAATCAGAGTGGTATGTGTTCAAACAGCTCACTGAAGAGCTTCCCCAACCAAGCAGCTTTATACGAGATCATACTCGTAGATATGTATCTGGTCTCGGCAGTGCTTATGGCAACCGACTTCTGCTTCCTGCTCATCCATTATATCAAAGCAAAATCCAAAGAGAAACAACACTAAAAGTGCTCCAGTGATCCTCCACACTACCTACCTAATCAGCATTCGAAAAATCATGCAGTTTCATATTTCCAGCAGTGTATCTCAATCCATGAGAGATTGTGTCCTGAAGACATCTCAGAAGATTCTTGGCACCAATCTAGTGAGGCTCAACCAAATATGAGCTCACAATGCTAACTGCAAAACATAAATGTTCGAAGGAGGTTGCCAAAAGAACATCAATGCGAATAGTTTTTGAAACTCAGAGGCATTTCCCAAATCTGGTCCGACATCACTACCATATAACTTCTGAAAGTTAAGATCCTCGAGGTAGTCACAGGCTTGCAGTCCATCATACCAAATCTTTTCAGAATCTTCACCACATATTTTCCTTGAGACAGGAAAATTTCCTTTGGCTTCTGCCACACTTCAAGTCCTTGGTTCTTCATTTCAAATTCAGAAGCCAAATCCCTCTTACATTTGTGAATGAGAGGGTATGCACTTGTTAGAAAGAGGTCATCCACATACAACACCCGTATGAGAGGCTTGTCATCTTCAACCTTAAAGTAAAGTTTAGGATCGACTTCACTCCTAGTGAATCCCAACTTCATCAAGTAGCTATCGATCCTCTCATACCATGCTCGGGATGCTTGCTTCAGCCCATAGAGAGCCTTCTTCAACCTGCATACATGAGATTTTCGATCATAAATCTCAAATCCTTCGGGTTGCTCCACGTAGACCTCTTCTTTGATTGAACCATGCAAGAACGCGGTCTTGACATCCATCTGATGTAGGTTCCATCCTTATGAAGCCGCAAGGGCTATGATCAAGCGGATAGTCGTATATTTGGCAACAAGTGCAAATATCACATCATAGTCTATACCTTCCTTCTGGGAGAAACCACGAGCAACAAAACGAGCCTTATACTATTTCGTACTTCCATCTGCTGCAGCTTTATCTTGTAAAGCCATTTTGAAGTAACAATTGTCTTGTCCTGGGGTCTGGGAACTACTTCCCAGACATCATTCTCCATAATAGACTCATATTCTTTGGTCATAGCATCCTTCCATACTTGATGCTTGACGGCATCTGAGAATGATGAAGGCTCATTTTATATGATCGTGCTCATGATGGTCAAGTATCCCTGATACTTGTTAGGTTTCTTACTTTCACGGAAGGTTCCTCGGGGTGCAACATGTCCTTCAGCATCATCAAGTATCCCCCTAAGCCATGAAGGTCTCTTCCTAGAAGAGGAAGGCTCAGGTGGATAATTAGGATCCATGGGTTCCCCCACATCAGGGATTGTTACATCATCTACCCATAGAGATAGCTTCCACAATCGTACGGTTCCTTTCTGCCACACCATTCTGCTTAGGAGTATTTGGTGTAGTAGTCTCCCTCTTAATGCCAACCTCAGATATGCTTGAGTGAACCAACTGTAATATATCGGAGGTCTTGCTTTCGCTTGAGGGGAATGGTCCCCTTTTGAGCTTTCCTTCGGCACATCCTAGACGTACACCTTCTTTCTCTACTTGGAATTCAGGCATCCCTGTCACCATTTGTCTCACACCAAGTAGAGCTTTACAATGAAGGGGGGCAAACCTCCGATGCTAAAGTTCGGACTGAAGAGATGTGTCATAAGACATGACACCTAGCGGACCTCCATCGGCCTGATATAATGAATCAACATGAAACCCAAGAGTAAAGGCATCTTTAACATTATTTTTCCATATACGTACCTTGCCATCGCTGAAGGTTACCTTGAAGCCTTTGTCTTCCACTGCCGAGATGGACACTAGGTTCTTTTTGAGGTTAGGTGCTTTTAATACATCCTGGAATTTCTAGCCTTCTTGAATGGTTGTCCTCTTCCTTGATTCCTAGCTCTCCTCTTACCTTTGCTATTGAATTTGTCATTCCTTTGATTGCCACTAGAGGGATTTTGATCATCGTCCTGGTGTGAGTCCTTTCTATTAGGGCACTCCCTTGCATAGTGACCTGTTTTGTCGTAGATGTAACATCGTCCTTTTCTTCCACCCTTAGGTCCAGCCTTTCTTTTCGATTTAGACCCGGAATTATTTCCTTTCTTAGCATGAGACAAAAAGGCAGCATGAGGACCTTTAGGCATGGGCATTTCTTGCTCTTCTACCCTTGTTTCTTCTTGAATGCATCTAGCCATTAATTCCTCGAAACTAGGAATTACATGATTGTTCAGAAGAGTGGTCCTGAACACGTACCATTCGAATGGTAATCCTCCAAGAGTCGTGAGTGCCATTTCCCTATTAGTAATAGTCTCCCCAATAGATAGGAGATTATTCTTAATCTCGGTGATTCTTAAGAAGTATGCTTGCATACTCTCATCGTTACCCTTCTTAATTTCCTTCAGCTTATTTCTAAGAAACAAAACTTGATTTGCATCATTTACTTTAAATAAACTCACCAGTCTATCGTAGATCTCCTTGGAGGTGTTCAGATCGGAGATGTAGGCCACCAAGCATTTGTCAATAGAGTCCCTGATGATCTTCTTCGCTTTAACTTCTCCGTTCTTCCTTTTGTTCCTGGCAACAGGAAGTGCATTTGATGGAGGCTCAACAATATTGCCTCTCACATGATCCAACACTCCTTGATCCTCAAGGGTTAGATCGATAGATATCTTCCATCCGTGATAGTCAGCTTTCTCATGGAGCTTGTCCTCAACAGTGAAGAGTGATGAGGACCCCATAGTTCTTTTAGGATAGCCTTGCCAATCTTCTCTTCGGTGATTGCTCTTGCTCTTGCTTGTGCTTTGTCTTCACCTCAACTCTGATACCATGTTAGGTTATGGTATGTTCTATGCTTATAACAGTTTACTTTTTTTTCTTATTCTATTCCACAGATTAGCAATCACATGTACATAAGGTAAAGTGCAGATAGAACACTAAACGATCAATAGAAAACAAGCCAAGATAAGAGACACAAGATGTGGCGGCTAGCCAGGGACAAACCCCACAATGTGTAGGGAAACCCTTTGATCAAATCTTCTTTTATCTTCAATAATTCAGCAAAGAGAAATAGTACAATAACTTTGATTTATATAAGCAGTAGCAAACCCTAGATCAACAGCATCGACATTAGCGGCTTCATCATCAAAACTAGGGCAGTCAATATCTCACAAACCGACCGTCGGATCGGCTTGATTCCACCACCAAAAGTTGCAGCCTTCAAGGGAGGTTCAGATGAACCTACAACGCAGTTCAGATGAGGAGATCTTCTGGTCCACGCAGGTCAAACTTCACTTCTGCAGTTGCAGCTTCAGTTTCTATAGCTTCTTTCAAACTAGGGGAGTCGATATCTTGCAAACCGTTTGTCGGATCAACTTGATTCCACCACCAAAAGTTGCAGCCTTTAAAGGAGGTTCAAATGAACCTATAGCACAGATCAGAAGAGGAGGTTTGATGGTCCACGCTGGTCAAAGTTTGGATCTGTAGTTGCAACTTCAATTTCAGCAGCTTCGGGCTTCACATGTGTGAGAGAGAGACCCTTTTCTGCGCAGTAGAGAAGAGACTCTTTTCTGCGCAGTAGAGAGAGAAATGTGATGAGATGAGTGAGTGCAAATGAGGAAAAGTCCTCCTGTATTTATACACAACTGTTGATGTTTGAACAGATGCGACTGTTGGGCTTCTGAGCCTACATGAGTTGTAGGTCGGCTTGATAATAATCCCATAATCAAAATAAATTCATATCTCCATGAATACTTATCGGAATCGGATGATCTTTATATCAATCCTACACCTCTCGACGAGAGGAATCTAATAAAAATATTATCAGCCATGAATAAGATGACTCACATGAAGTTTGGCCCTAGTTGCCAATTTTAACACCCTTGGTTGCAACCTTCAAAATTTGACCCTTCACAGCTTGGCCCTCCTCCAATTTCGAATTCTGTTTCTTGTGATTGATCTTGTCAATCTCTTCTCTCCCAACTCCAGCAATCCTCCTCAAATGGCCCTCCAAATGATCTCCCAGCCTCCTAGCTCTAAACTCCCTCGGATGGTGTTGCCCCCAAGAGTTTCACTCCAATGACTATGCAGTCATGGAGGAGATGTCACAGTCCTGCGTGTGATGAAATGAGAGTTGCGTGTAGGATGGCCCTCTTGTATGTAGTTGCCCTCTATACTCCTGAAAATGATGAAGGATGCTCTTGTCTCCCCAACTTCTCGGAGTACCTCACGCTATGATTGCGCAATCCCAATGTTGTCGTTAATCCTCCTGCTATTGGTACTCGACTTACAGTCGTTGTAACTCGTCTCCCTGCTGCTGCTACGAACTGAGGATGATTAAGAACTCCCTTTTAGGGCTGGCACTCTAAGTCCACCGAAGCAAGGGTTGAGATCTCCGCTTGGAGACACTCGTGTGCTAAACAACACAATAACTCGGCTAAGCATCTCGAGCAACTAAGATTGAGTTCAATATGTCAAAAGATAAGATATCCAAATGAGGAGAGCTGCCTTATATAGATTTCGTGGAGCACTTTTCCCTCCATTTTCCCTCCATCGTGGGTTCCTCACTTAACCATCGATTTCCCATCCATGCAAATCGAACTAGGGAATGCATATTCCCCTAGTATGGGTGGCCCCCACATATACTTAACCACATCGAAATAACTTCTCCTAAGTCAGCCTCCTAATAAAATCAAATGGGCCCCCGTCACCTCCAAAATTTGCCCCAAAATGTAGAAATTAATACTGATCCAAAATAGTTTAGGAAGGGACATGACATATTCACTGTTATATCTTACACATCATGTTCTCATCCCCTAGAGCCTCGAGTAATTATGAAAAGAAAAATCAATAAAAGGCAAAAGGCATATGAAAAAGGGTGGAAAAATAAAGGTCGGGGTAACTCATGTACCATGATTGCTCCCTCCTACATTCATACACCCAAGTGTGGGCTTCTCTCATTATAGTTACCCTTGTACTTCCGCATGTGGCTTGGAGCCTTCTCCTGATGTGCCACTCTGTTCCATCATTATATCACATGCCACTTACCATTTGATGGATGTACCATGGACATGTCACTCGCCTTTGAGGTTCAAACCACCTAATAGGGTCCTTGGTTAACCTTGTTCTTTAACTTGGAGATACTTGTACGTTCCAAAGACCATTATGGAAAGGCATGCCACTTTGAAGTGTCCACATGTTTCCATGATTTGTAAGCTTATTTACTCAAATGCAGTAATGATTTGTTGTACTGGAAGGTGAGGGAACGCATTGGATCTTACACAAGATTGCACGTGGGTCTTCATCATGGGTTTGGTCTCCCTATACAAGGTCCAAGCCTTCCGGAGGGTCATATTGGCATTTGTAGGGTGGGCATTGAGAGCCATGGGCCTCCAGCATAGCAGAGAACTGATTGCCACGTCATGGGATCCTTTAGTTGCACTCATTGCTTGCTCATGTTCCATTTATTTGACGATGATGATGCACCTAGACCACCTTGCCAATGACTACACTCTTGCACCACACACTTGGTAGCTGGTCTAGGGCCTAGATGAGAATGTGTCTCACCAAGGGAGACAAAGGGAGGGTTTGCATCATCCTTCTAGCCCTTAGAGATTGGATACAGGCATGTTCGATCCATTTGGAGAACCATGACTATGTTTTGTGCCTCCCACAGCCGCTTAGGGGCACCACAGGTCATTTTGCTTGGATATCAAGGGGCCACCCCCTTAATCACTATGTTTGGAGCCCATTCATTATTGGACTCCACCAGGGCTCTTTAATGGCCTCTCGACGTATTGTATCTATCATTTTTCCCTCTTGAGAGGCTTGCTTTTGTATTATGGAGCTATCTTGGTGGGCTTGTCACCAAGTAATGTTATTTTTGCACATTATTTTATTAGTTGGGGTATCGTTAGGCCTAATTAGGCAAATTGAAGCCCTTAGAGGAGGATATATATTGATGTGATGATCATTTCATTTGATCATCACTTGGATTTGGATCATGATCTCTTCTTGAGAATTTTGCTAGACCTATTGAAGGACGAATTGGATATCTTGATGCAATTTGATGTTTGGAAGGCTTGTCTTTAATCTTGCAACTTCGATTTTTGTCTCTATTGATGATTGGAAGATTTCACTATTCTTGTAAGTGTCTTTTTCATGATCTATTTCTCATTTATGTCGCATATGTAATGTATGGAGATTTTCGCTCATGAAGCATGAGTAGATGCCTTAATGAAATGCAAATTTATTGAATCTTGTTTTTGTGGGGTTTTTTTTCATATGTTTCATGCAAAGTATAATGAATGAATGTCCTAGGGGTATATAATTGTTCATAATTGCCTTGATAAGTCATCAATTGCAACATCAAAGAAGTATAAATTTTCCTAGTAATTGAATTGCTACCCTTAAGGCCATGCGAAGTTGTCGGGGAACTCCTTGATTGGGTATAAGAATCTTTAAACATCAAATCTCATTGACTCCTTTCTCCCAATAGGCTAGGCACTAGTCTAGTCGTAGGTGATCACCAAACATAAATCTTTATCACCTCCTCTCTTATTTTTCTAAGTGCTAACCCTAATGTCTCCTATGGAATCATACAAAATCTATTGTGGCCATCCAAAATTGATGAAACTTGGTCAAGAACTGCGTTGGTGCATCCTTGAGAGGTCGTCCAAATTTGAAGCCATTTCGACAGTTGAAACTAAAGTTTTGGCAAGCCCTAGTTGAAAAGCCATTCTCCCTAGGTCTCACTTTGTTAGTGCCTTCTTCAAGGATAATTGCATGAAACATTAAGTCAATTTTTATCTCTTTGATCCTTTTCTTCTCCCTTACTTGGTCAAGACCCTTTGTTTAAAGCTTCACTCTAAATCCTTGACCTCGTTTGGGTCCATTAGGGCTTCTTTGTGGTCTCGCAACCTTGTCACTCCAACTTCACAAGGATTTCTTGGAAACCCTATTCTTCTAGGATTCTTTGATCTAAGGCACTTCACATCAAGAAATACTCCTCAACCCTAGGTCTACATCTCCTTCTAGCTCTAATTGGAGAGCCATTCATCTTGCTTCTAAAGCAAGCAATCCCTATAATTAAAGTCTCCCCTTTGAATAGGCTCATGGAATCACTGCCTTCACACCATTGATATATTTCTCCTAGTGATTTCCCTAATACCAGGATTCTCCCCATCGATGAAATCGTGTAAAGAGCAAGGAGTTTTAGCTGAGGTGACAGTGGGCTATTGCTCCATTGTTGCCACTTGACCTAGTAATTGCTCTGTAGGAAACCCTCCTAGGACCCTTGCTAGTTTAAGCGGTAATAAAGGCCATAGTCCCTACAACAACAGAGGCATTCGGGTGGTTAGAACTCCAGGGGAGGTATCGCTAATAAAGCCATAGTTTCCTTCCCCTGGGTTTCTCTCCACAACCTACATTTGGGACTAACTCCAAAGCAACTGAGAGAGAGGATTCACTTAGAATAGGCATTTAATCTAAAAGTAACCAAGGGTTTGCATTTCACTTAGTTCTTGGTGTTGCATCTCATATAGGATAGTTCTCATCCTAGTAGCAACTATTCATCCGGTAACTTGGAAATTAATCTATATTGTGCAAGTAATTTGACTCTGAAGGTACTAGTCTTATAAGAAATTCTTAAATCTAATCAAATTGTGCTAAATAATCTTAACTTGCCAATCATTTTCAACCAAGTTGCTAGGCCATTCAGTTGTGTCTCCCGAACTCTTGTTTCATCCATAGTGACTACTCTCCCTTAGCCTGCTGTAGGAAGACAACTTAAACGGAGAGGGCTGGGATCAAAGTGACAACCCCTGCCCCAAACATTATCACAATCACATGTACAATTTGAGTGACAACAAAGGCAATGTTGAAAGAAGAAAAGTACGTGTGTTGATTAGAGTTTGTTGCATATGCTTGTGATTACATAGGCAATTAGTAGCTTATCTTGTTCACATAATCAGAGCAGGGTACAAGTGATTATTGGTAGCATAATCCAAAGGAGCTCTATTAGAAATTGATTAGACCAAAAGTCCTTTTTCCAAGTACCTATGTGTGATGTCTGTACTCTAGATCCCGATAAAGGAAATATTGCATTTGGACACTGTAGATTCTCATTTAAACTTGATCCATGGAACGCAAGTGTGAAATGCTTTAGTGTTGCAAAATATTGTAGGAGACAGGTTTAGATTCCCTAGGGAAATTCATGGAATAGAGTGTTAGATTTTGGGTAGTAGACTCAGTGCACACACACTAGATCTGGTAACAACTTCGACTTAACTTTACTCAACTAATAAACTGAAACACAATAATTTGTCTAACTTTTACACAACGGAAACTTTAAAACTAGCAAATAGATCATGTACAGTAACACAAAAATTCAGTCCCAAAAATAGAATTCTTATTAGCCCTTAAACAAGAATGTAGGGCTCCCATACAAGGGAAAATGACCCTTTTACAATGCTCAGTTAAATGCCAAATTACAAGGGAAAACTTACATAGAAAAATGCTTGTCTTTATTGCTGAAATCCTCCTTTGCCTCCTTGCCACAGTGTGCTTACTGTGCCTAGCACAATTTGCTCATTGTGCATGCCACACTTTGCTCATTGTTGGTTGCTTTTGTAGATTTCCAATCATTGGAGGTCAAGGGAAAACTCAACCCTTTTCTACTGTGCAAGCAGGGGCAAACTCAACCCTTCTTTGTTGTCCAAACAGGGGCAAACAAAGTCTTCCATAGGCCTCGACTATGTTATTGGATTTGTGAGGCTGGGTGGCTGGATGCACGAATTCCCAAATCGGACATGGATTTGGATTCGGATCCACCAAGATCTGCTTGGGATCTGCTCTGTGGCATGTCACTTGATTAATTGCGAATTTGAAACACCTGTGTAGTGTAATTTGGAGGGCTTGTCCCCCAATGATGTATGTTAAATGATATGACTTAGTTTATCTAAATTTATAGGCATCACATGGAGGCTTCCAACTCGCTAGCACATGGTGCATGTGGGGCTATTTTCAGTTTTGTTGTGTAAGCCCCTACACCAACTTGTAGATACGTGGTGGGAGATTTTATTTATTTCCATCTAGCAGAAGGGGATAGAAGAGTCTTTCCACCTCGCTCACATATTTCCAAGCACATCTGCATTTCCACTCACCTAGTTTCATTTTGACATCCCATTCTTCTTCTTGCCATTGGTCGTGGTGGGGAGGTTCAATGCTTCAAGGTCAGGGAGACCAAAGAACAAAGATGCATATGAGGGAAGCGTGGTAGAGGTCCCAACCCTAATTGAGTGGGCTAGAGCGGATTCAAATAAATAGCAGGGTACACGTACCATAGTTGGGGAAACCCAACCCAAATGGCCAGGGGAAGAAATAAATTAAGTACAAATTACAAATATATTAATTCTTAGTTAACATATTAATTAATTAATATATTACATATT
>APFE031008297.1:31128-50301 GCA_000404065.3 Pinus taeda | reverse complement strand
TTATTGATTTCAAATATAGATCTTCATCTATAGCTATTAACATGCATAGTACATACAAAATTCAAATAAATGTTAGTGGTACTAGTCACATAAATGATAAATCTATTAAAAATTTAAATCGTGATTCATAAATCATAATTCATAACTAAAAAACAACTTACAACTACAAGATAGTAAGATAAACACACTGACAACTGTAGTTTTATCATTAAGTCATCAAATCAAAATGTGTTACATAGGTAGTGCTGGTGCAATGCCAATGGCAAATAGAAATAGAAAATATAAAACAACTACAGGTATACAAGCCTTAAGGCATCAATCAGCATCAGAATCAGCATCACTGTCCTTATCATCATGGTCCCCACTACTCTCTTCTGCATCTTGCTCCTCCCCTGTATCCATAGTCACCTCTACATCTGCTGGTGTGGAGGATGACCCCTCTAAGTCATCAAATCTAACAGGCTCTAGCACTGGATCATTGAGATCCATGTTGGCCAATGCCAACTCAACACTGGTGTCCAGACCCATATCATCCGGAACAGTATTACTTGGGAGCGGGAGTGAAAGCGGGAGCGGGAGCGACATTTTCAGAAGCTCCTGGTTTGGTGCTCTTGATTAAATACGAGTTCCATACCCTAATACATGACAAAATTCAATGGAAACATTGCAATCCCCCAATTCTAAAATCCTGAAAAACTGATAAGTCTGCTGGATTTTGAATGAAATC
Source organism: Pinus taeda (assembly GCA_000404065.3). NCBI lineage: Eukaryota > Viridiplantae > Streptophyta > Pinopsida > Pinales > Pinaceae > Pinus > Pinus taeda. Next base: position 49,574 of record APFE031008297.1, on the reverse strand, counting down.
TAAAATTCTACTTTCTCCATATGAAATCCAATGAGGCCGGAACCACTCTCAAACATCCTGAGTCATTTCATGGTAATGTTAAAAATTTAAGTAAAAGGATGAAAATGAAGATTAAGGAGAATGTCACTTTTACTTTAAGAATTTAACACTACCATGAATAGCATATCAATACTAGGGCTTAGACTTGATCATGACGCTGCCAAAACGCTTGCCAAATGAAAATATGCGTGGCTGTAATGACCAAACGCGGCGTTTTCATACTTGCGTAGGTCACTTTTTGAGCCTAGCGAGTCCTGGAAAACAGGACACGATTCCCAAAATCGTGACACGCAGATGAAAATCGGGACACGACCTCGGATTCGACGAGTCAGGAATGGACACGACGTGTCATTGGATTTGGACACGAATCAGGGCAGAATCGCGTCGGACACGCTGGATTCGAGATTCGAGGGGCCTCTAGGACGAATCCGGTTATCTAGATGTTAACCTTATTTATTCTACTTTTAATTTGTTAATTTTATTAATCTAACTTTATTAATTTACTATATTAATTATTTCATGTAAGTGTTTCATATTATAAATATTTTAAAGTTATATTTTATAAAATTTAGATTTTTCATATAAATATTATTTTTAAAAGCTATAAAACATATATTTTTATTCTTTGTACTTGTTGTTTCCATGTCGTATCCGGATCCTGGCTTTTCAAAAAATTATCAGATCTGTATCCGTATCCAGATCCAAATGCTGGTAACTTAGCGCCTCAACTTGTCTCCCATAGGCCTACAGCCTTTACTTGTGTTGCATCCTATCCTCAGGTCTGTGACCACTCCTTTAGGGATGCAACCTTACCTTTCTCGGTTGCAGTTCTCCACAAGGGCTATGGCCTCTCCTTTCCAGTTCTCTCAGCCTTCTTTTAGCCTCGGCCTCTCCCTTTTGCTGTCACAGACTCACAGCGACAACATACACAACAATCTTACTTGGCCTGTCTAAGGCCTACTTTCTGCAAGTCCTCTTGGCTATCCACAGGTCTAAGGCCTACTTGGCCTTCTCCTCCATAAGATGCTCTCTTTCCAACAACAAGAATGAATCACTCGCCCTTGTACTTATACTTTTACAAAGGGTGCAATACCATGAGTCTATACCATGGGTTATTAGATAGGTCATCAGAATGCCATGGGTCATCAAAATACCATAGGTCTATGGGTGCAAACCCCCATCACTTAGTCCACTTGCTGCACATGTGAGAATACTCCCGATGCTACTCGAAACATCAACATAGAGTAATTGAATAGTCCAGTAAGGGCTTACACCCAAAAAACAACCTGTTTCCTAATTTGATTCTCCTGGACAAAAATATGGTCCCTTGTATGAGTTGAGAGGGAAGGTGGAAGCTCAGGGTTAGGGTCCACTCTTCTGGCTACAGACACATTAAAACTTGCATCCTGTATGTCATGAAAGAAACTGTGATTACTATCAGACTTATTGAGCTCGCCTACGAAGCTAAGCTATACTGCCATGAGTATGTATTAAATCGATATAGTTATTAAAAAATGTATGGTCAATTAGGTAGTGTCAAGGGGATGCTGCAAACTCAGAGCATGTAGAGAAAACATACCTTGGAGGCAAGAATGTCTTTTGTTCAAAGAAGCCAATTTGTTGTTGCAATCTATTATCATTAAATGTGAGCGGTGGATGTTTTTGCCAACTTTTAGGTTTAAACAAATAAATGAACTTGTGAATTCTAGTAAGGGGACATCTTCTGAGAGAAGCAGAAGAATTAGATGGATAAACTATAGGTGTAATTCTGTAAGGCTGAAGTTCAATGTGGAGTCTGGATTGCATTTGGGGTTTTCATGGTATTTTGTGATAGTGTTAATAGAATGAGATTATATAAAGAGAGGGAAACAATGTTGAGAATCACAAAGAATCAAGAGTAGATGATATTAACAAATTGATCTCTAAATATGCTTGCAATTTGCCTACAGTTAATATTAAAAATGGAAGGATTGCATTTCATCTACAATAGATTTTAAGAATGAAGGGTTCGGATTTCATAACAAGTGTGTTAATTGCATGGACAGGGGATACTATGAAGTGTTGTAAATTTGTTTCCTCACTCTAATCAATCCAGAGAAGTGTTATCGAAACCGACCATTCCGATCAGTTTGGGGGCAAAACTGGTCCGAATCGGAAAAGACCGGTTCAGTACCGAACTGGTCTAGACCAGTTCAGAGACAGGTTCCACCGGTTCGCAAGGCCCACGACCATGCGGCCTGGGCATAAAAAAAACGCTTTTTTTAAATTATTTTTCCTAGTTTCTAATGCTACTCTAGCACCCCCTAAAGCTATTTAAACATCCCCATTCCCTCACACTATTCATTTGAGTCTAATGCAATTCTTGAGATAAGTTTGGTGAGAAGAATTCAGAGAGTTTTTTGCATGGTTGTTCTAAGGAAGATTTTTTGCAGATTTGAAGAGTTGATTGGAGTCTTGGGGAGCTGTTGGAGATTGTGTTTGAGCGTATACACACTAAGATAAAGAAGCATTTGGAGCAAAAGTGGTTAAATGACATGGTTTTTGTTCAGTACAACGTTAGGTTGAGGCAAAACCAATTGGTGAATAAAACTCCTAAATCAAGCAACATTGTCTTGGGTGACTTTGATCCAACATCAGAATGGGTTGTGGAGAGTCAAGCACCAACATTTAACAATGAAGACCTTTCTTGGTTGGACTTGGACCCACCTCCACAAGATGCAGAGGCAGATAGATCAGAAGCACCAGTAGCAATTTCAGGGCCAGGGGAATCAAGCCATAATTCCATTGCAAAGTTGGATGCTACTCATTCTTCAAATGAGGATGAGAGGAGGATGATCAGGAATCGGATGATGATTGATGATTTGATCATTGATTTGTTGTAGATATAGCTTGTAGCATTGTATGTTGTAGTCTAATACTATGATCTATCATGTTATTTTGGACTATAAAGGCCTTTTAGAGCCTGCTTCTTGATGTTTGTAACATTTTTGGTTCAACGATGTTTTGCACTAAGTGCTATTTTGGTTATATGCACTATTATTTGCTATATAAATGAGAACGTTTGCATATTTGTGTATAAATGGTTTGGATTCATATGGAAGCACATGAATTTCTCTGTTTTTTCTTTAGAATATGAATATTTTGTGTTTTTGGTAAACCAGTTTTTTTTTCCAGTTCCCGGTCCACAAGGTTTTTCGATTCAATGGCTGGTTCGGTTCTGATAACATTGGTCTAGAGATTATGATCGTTTTCCTTTTCAATTTGAGCACTCGACAATTTCAACTGTGGAGTTTTCTTTAATGCCTTGTGATAGGACCAAAAAGAGCCTAAACACCATAAAAAGTACTTTTATCTATCTCACATTGATATTTGGCCAAATAAACTTCTTGTGCATTGGGTAGTACGCTTACAATTATATCTTCTTTTCACTCACACTGCTTTACAGGAATTTTTCAAGAACCATTTGAATCACTTATGTTTTCATGTCTTAATTGCTTTTTCTATATCCTTAGCCTGAAGACTTCTCTTGCAGACTGTTTTTCTGTCTCCCAAAAAGTGTTTCGCATTTGTTTCTAGATCAAGTCTGTGTTGATTAGTAGGATATTATAATTTATTACTGACAATGCTATCTTTGATGGATTTTACATTAATGCTATGTGTTATGCCCCCCGATGGGATTTATGTTATTTCTCCTTTTTCATTTTCATGATAAGACATTGTATTTGCCATGCATAAGTGTCTTTTCTTCTTGTTGATGACTGTAGGTGGGGAAGAACATTGGCCATGGTCAAATCACTCTGTGATCTTCAGTCAGAGCTGAAGGGCCAACCATTTGGGAAAAAAACAGGAAAACTTGGAAAGCATAATTTGGAATCTGAAAAAGTTGAAAAATCTCAGAAAACTCGGCAGCCTGAACAACTTAGGAAAAAACAGAAAAATAGAGAGAAATCAGAGACAATTGTAACACTACAATCAACCACTTCAGTTGGCAAGGATACAGTTTCACAGACATCGGGTATAAGATCAGTAGATTCCAGAAATAGTCCTGGGGACCTAGAACAGCCAAAATGTTCAGAGCACTATTGCCAGCTTTCTAACTCGCCAGATATAAGCTCAAGCCCAGAGTCCCAAAGTTTGAGACGATGTGATCTGGATTTACTGTTTAGTTCAGGGGATTTTCCCACTCCCAGTGAACTGGCAAACCTTGATGAAAAGTTTTTGGAAAAGCGTTGTGTTCTTGGTTACAGGGCAAAACGCATTGTGAAACTTGCAAGGGACATTTGTGAAGATATTATTGATCTAAGCTTTCTAGAAAACTCCAATGGATCAACCAAGATAGGGATGTGTTTTGATGACATGAAAGAACATCTCCTTAAGCTGGATGGTATTGGTCCATTCACGTGTGCAATTGTTTTGATGTGCATGGGAAACTATCAAAGTATTCCAGCTGATACTGAGACTGTCAGACATTTGAAACAGGTCTGCACAATTTCTGTCTTTAAAATTTTTTCTTTTTGAAAAACATGTCATATATATACAGAAAATATTTACATCAGCAAAACAAGAAGGGCATATTACTATATACAATGAAACTTAAATCCTCTTTTTAAGAGCTATTAAAATGGAAATAAAATTGGAGTATGCCATTGGATATAGAGACTTGGCATTTTTAACAAGTGAAAAAACTTTGGCCAACCACAACATATATACCTCATTTCTCCACATGTACAGAAAGCAGATGAAGAGCTGTTCTCATCATCAAAAACAGACCGACAACAGATCTTCCAGAGGATAAAACAGAACAGAGATCCTTAGACAATGCCAAATACCAATGTAAAAGGATTGAACCAAATAGCTGCAACTTCCAAGCAGGGCTGCCTGTCAATGCATTCTGCCCATGGGAAGAACTGAATGCTGACCCTCAATGAACTTCCGACAACTCTTCTCAACCCAGCAATCCAAATGTGGAGAAATCTATGGGGCAATGATTAGAGTGATTTGTCTTTTCTTGATAACTGCTTGTGATGTATTTTAACTTTTTCTTACTTATTAACTTATTAACTTATTATTGTGTCTGTATATCATCAAACGGCTACCAAAACAAGAAGAACAAGAACATAGAATATCGGCTGCAAGCCAGGGTTAAAACCTCACCAATTGAGAGGAAAACCCGCAAATCTCTTTTCTTCCTTATAGATTCTTCAATTGATGAATTCCAAGACCTCTAGACCAAGATCAATACCCTCCAAGAACAAGTCCAACCTTTCTGAATGATGTGCTTTCCATGAACAAGTCAAACCCAGTCAAATCTCTTCTAGTAGCACAACTTTGACCCCCTCCTGCAGAATTTCAGCCTCCACTACAGACCTGAAATTTTCGGCCCTCCTACAGTTGCTGCTCCCACACGTGTGAGCTTCGTTTTAGCCTTCCAAGGCTTCCTTAGACCTTCGCTTGCCTTTCTCTAACTTCTGGAACTTGAGGATAGCTTCTTGTGACCTTCGCTTGACCTTTTTGCCTCCCCTTCTTCAAGATCGAATTTGTAGAGGAAAACCCTAGATCTGCTACAAAAACCCTAGCCTTCCTTCGCACGTGTGAGAGAGAAATAGCCCAAAACCAAGTCTTCTTCGTCCTCTTCCTTTTTGTTGCCTTCTTCTTCCTCTTCCTTCGCTTGAGTGAGTGAGTGAGAGATGAATGTGCTTCAAGGAGGTCGAGTTTCCTCCGTTATATAAGCTCCTCAAGGTGGACGTGGCTCCTCATTTTAGGCTGATTTGCCAACTACCAGGCCGACTTGGTCTTGAAGGGTATTTTGACACTTTTAAAGACAAAAATAATTTTCTTTACGAGTTACAATGTGTTTGAAGGGGTCTTCTACTTATGACAATGACTCTTTTGACTTCTTGACCTAGGACAAACCCTAGAAGCACTCAATGGGTGCTTGACCTATAAAATAAAAGCCCTTGAGCATGAAACCCATGCTCCAAAAAAATAATAATAATTTTATTTCATTTTACAATTTACAAGAATGAAAAAGTACATTTCATATTTATGAAGACCGAACCTAGTTACACATTTTTCAACACTCCCCCTTAACTAGGGAGGTATTCATAAATGGTACATGGACATTCTCAATCTGAAGGGATCTCATAAGAAGAGTCCAATTGGTAACCCATCTATTTAGCACCATATCAACCAGCATTGTCACATAGCAAGTCCTTGACTAACAATTCTTTCTCTCCACAAGATTAGAGCACAATGCTGGCGAGACCAATGATTTATAGACACCATAATCATTGTCTCTCAAGGTACATACCCCACCCGGGTGTTCACAAAGTATGAGCTTCTTTGGACTATTCTTATCTTGGATAGCTAGTCCTCAAATAATATCGGTCCACAACTACTCTTATCTTGGATGCCCTACCTCATCCTCAAGAGTATCGGATGCCAGATGTTTACCCAATCCTCCATTCCGTCTTCCCAAGTGAAGACAAGAATGATGTGCCTATCTCTCCCTCTCAACTAGGGAGGATACATCAACCAAACCAAGCTTGTCTCTCAAATACAAAAGCTTCTTATTAGGAAGATATTTTGTCAATATGTCAACTACTTGCCCATCAATGGAGATATACTGTAGCTGCAACACACCATCTTGTACTAGTTTCCGAATGTAGTGATACTTGTTGATATGCTTTGTCTTTCCATGAAATGTTGGGTCTTCAAACAATCATATACAACTGGTGTTATCACAATGTATCACTATAGGGTCCATTGGTCCTTCAAATACGTCCAATAGCAGCTTCCTTAACCAGACAACTTATCTGCTTACTTCACAGGTTGCAATGTACTTAGCCTCAACACTACTCAAAGCAACCGTATCTTGCTTTCTGCTTATCCATGAGATTATGGATGATCCCAAACTAAAACATCCTCCTGTAGTGCTTCTTCGATCCTGCTCACTACCAGTCCAATCAGAATCTGTATACCCAATCAAGTGGACATCATTCCTCCTATCATATTTAAGGCAGTAGTGGGTAGTTCCTTGCAGATATCTCAATATGCGTTATCTGCTATCCGATGATCATGCTTTGGTTTCACTTGGAACTGACTGAGAATATTTACTGCAAAACATATGTCTGGTCAAGTATTCACCATGTACATAAGTGAGCCAGTCAATTGCCTATACTTGGAAGGATCCACAGGACTTGATTCAGAACTCCTTAGTCTTTTTAAGTTTGTGCTCATTGGGTTGTCATTGGTTTGTAATCCATCATGTCAAACCTCTTCAACATCTTGATCACATACTTTCCTTGACCTAGATAGATTTTATCTGGTCCTTGCCAGACTTCCTGTCCCAAATAGTATTGCTTCATCCCTAGATCCTTCATGTCAAATTCTGTTGCTAGATGCTTCTTACATTCTTTAATTTGACCTTCCACAACTGTCAAGAGAAGATCATTGACATATAGAAGAATGATTATTGGCTTTCCCATCACAACCTTAATATAAAGGTTTGGATCAACAAAACTCTTGGTGAAGCCTAATCTCTGTAGGTATGCATCCATCCTAGCATACCATGCCCTTGGTGCTTGCTTGAGGCCATATAATGCCTTCTTCAGTATGCAAATATATGCCTTTCTATCTTTAACTTCAAATCCCAAGGGTTGTTCTATATAGACTTCCTTATCAATTGTGCCATTCAGGAATGCAGTCTTGACATCCATTTGGTGGATGTTCCATCCCATTGATGTTGCCAAAGAGACCAACGAACGAATAGTTTTATACCTTGCTTTCGGAGAAAATGTCTCTTCATAGTCAATGCCTTCTTGTTGAGAGAAGCCCCTAGCCAAAATCTTGCCTTATACTTGTCAATAATTCCATCTGTTGTATGTTTGATCTTGTAGATCCATTTGGAAGTTACCACAGATTTGTCTTTAGGCCTAGGTACGATCTCCCAGACTCCATTCTTCATTATAGATTGATATTCTTTATTCATGGCATCCTTCCATTCTTGGTGATTGACAACTTCTTCAAAAGTGGATGGCTCTGCTTCAGTTAGTTTTGTCATGTAGACTACATACCCAAAATATTGTTTGGGCTTCTTGCTTTCCCTGAATATACCTTGAGCTGCTCCATGACCCTCTGCATCTAGAAGTGTAGACTTCAACCAATTAGGTCCTTTTCTGGTTTCGAGAATTACCACAAGTTGTATTGATTGATAAGGACCTTCATCTTCATGGTTTGGTTGTTCTTCTTCCCTAGTAACTTCTTCTTCGAATATCGGAAGTTCTTCATCATCAGAGTGTATAGGGAGATCCTTCGATTTCTTGAATGCAATAGTTTCGTCAAATATCACATCTCGATTAACTTCTATTTGGTGTCCTTCCTTTATGTAGATCCTATAGGCCTTAGAAGAGTTACTGTAGCCCACAAAGGTTCCCTTCATGCCAGATGGATCTAGCTTCTTTGTTTTGTCCTTAGGTATATGTATATAGATAGGACAACCAAAAATTCAGAGATGATATATGGTTGGTTTCTTTCTAGTGAATACTTCTTTGGGAGTCCTATTATCTAGTGACTTGTGGGGACTTCAATTTTGTATGTATACAACTGTTTTCGTAGCTTCACCCCAGAGAAATTACAGTAAATCTTGATCATGTAGCATAGCTTTTATGCTTTTTTCAATGTATCGATTCTTTTGTTTTGCAACTCCATTTTGTTCAGGATTATATGGGACACTCAACTCCCTCTTAATCCCAGAATCCTTACAAAAGGCTATAATTTCCTTGGATGTGTATTATCATCCATTATCAGATCTTAATATCTTGATCTTTCTTTCTGTAAAGTTCTCTATTTCAACTTTGAATTCTTAAAATTTGGTAAATACTTCATCTTAGGATTTCATTAAGTAAACCCAAGTTTTCCTTGAATGGTCATCTATAAATGTGACATAATATAGATGACCTCCAAGTGATTTAGGAGTCATAGGACTACAAACATCGGAATGAATAAGATCCAAGATTTCTCTTGACCTTGAAGTACTGGTTCCAAATGGTCTCTTGGTGTTAGTACACATTGCACATCCCTTGCATACTCATTCGTGATCTTTCAGTTTGGGGATTCCATTTACTATTGAATTTAGGGTTGGAAGGATTTTGAAGTGGAGATGACTAAATCTTTTGTGCCAAAGTTCACATGGGGCTAATTTCAATGTGAACTAATGCTTGATCAAGGGGATTTAGCAACCTGTAAAGTATTCCTTCTCGAATCCCAATCATTCTTGCATTTTCTGTGCTTGAGTTTTTAGTTTTACCCCATACTACAATTTTTCCATCAATGAAAGTCACTCTATCACCTTTATCTTCTAGACTTGAAATGGAAAGTAAATTCTTGTGCAAACCTGGAACAAATAGGATGTTGTTGAGATGGATATTTCTTCCATTCTCCAACTATAGTGAGTTTGATCCAATTCCTCTCACAGGATAGCTTTTATTATCACCAAGCTATGCAGAGTAAGAGGACTTTCCTTTTGACAATTTTTTTAGTTGCTTGTGATGGTCGGTCACATGTCTTGATGCTCCACTATCAATCACCCAAATGCTCTCATCTTGAAATGTGCTAGTGAGTGCTAAGAAGAGTCCTTCATCCTTTGTCTTGATCACTTACTTCTTTGGAGTAAATAGAAGATTCCAAGCTCTTCTTGAGATGGCTTGCTACCTTTGAACCATGTTGAGAAATCTATAGGGCAATGATTAGAGTGATTTGTCTTTTCTTGATAACTGCGTGTGATGTCTTTTTACTTTTTCTTACTTATTAGTTTCTTCACTTATTATCATGTTTGTGTATTGTCAAACAACTACCAAAACAAGAAGAACAATAGTACGCAAGAACACAAAATATAGGCTGCAAGTCAAGGCCAAAACCTCTTCACTTGAGAGGAAAACCTATAAATCTCTTCTCTTCTTATAGATTCTTCAGTTGACAAATTCCACGACATCTAAACCATGACAAATACCCTCCAAGACCAATTCCAACCCTTCCGAATGATGTGCTTCCTTAGATCAAGTAAAACCCAGTCAAATCTCTTCCAGCAGCACAACTTCGACTTCCAACTTTAGAATTTCGGCCTTTACTACAGGTTTGAAATTTCGCCCCCCCTAGCAGCGAATGTTGCCACGCATGTGAGCTTATTCTTGCCTCCCAAGGCTTCCTCATACCTTCGCTTGGATTTTATCCTTCTTCTAGTGCTTGAGGATGACTCAATGTGACGTTTGTTGACCTTCTTTCTCTTCATTCTTCAAGATCGAACTTGCAAAAGAAAAACCCTAGTCTAACAGCAGAAACGCTAGCCTTCCTTCGCATGTGTGAGAGAGAAATAGCCTAGAACAAGATTTCTTCGTCCTCTTCCTTCTTTGCTGCCTTTCTTGCTCTTCTTCTTCACTTGGATGAGTGAGTGAATGAATGTCTTCCAAGGAGGTCAAGTTCCCTCCTTTATATAGGCTTATTAAGGTGGACGTGTCTCCTCAATTTAGGCTGAATTTCACGTTGCTAGGCTGACTTGGTCTTGAAGGGTATTTTGACACTTTAATGACAAAAATAATTTTCTTTACAAGTTACAATGTGCCTAATGGGGTCTTTGTTAGTTTTTGGTAGCATTGGAAGCGCTCTAGCCTTGAAATTTGGTGGAGAGGCTAAGGCACGTGAGTTCTAAAGAACCCAAAAACCATTTGGTGAAATTCCACCCGGATTGTATTTTATTAAAATAATTAATATTTTTAATGGAGTTCCTAAGTCTAAACTTAGGGAAATTAAAATATTAATGGGTATTAATCAAAATATGGGTGAGGATGATCTAGAAGGCAGATCAAGCAATGTTTTAATCTTAGCCGTTGATTAGAGACTTAATCTCGGTCGTTGAAGACTCAACAGGAAAAGTATAAAATTGAGGCTTGGGGTTCATTTGGAAACACAGAGAGAGGGATTGAGGAAATCTATTTTATGAGGTGAGAAGTTCTCAGGAGGAAAATCGATTATGGAAATCTAGCAGCTAAGGGGCAGAGAGAATCTAGGAGGACTTTCCGAAGAATAGATAATGGAGAGGTAGAGAGGGCTTGTAGAGAGGCAGCACAGTAGCTGGGAGAGCTGATGCAGAAAAGTTGCCTGTCACACCGAATCCAAAACTGCTAGAACAACAGAAACTGTCTGGAATAGCCGGGAGAGCTGACGCAGAGGCAACGCAGTAGCCGTGAGAGCTGACGCAGAAAAGTTGCCTGTCACGCAGAATCCAGAACTGTTGGAACTGTCGGGAACTGTCAGAACAACCGGGAGAGCTGACACAGAGGGTAGGGAAGGTGACGCAGAGCCAATGTTACTTGGGTGTGGGAGTGAAAGCGGGGAGCGGAAGCAAAAACGGGTGCGGGAGCGACATTTTCAAAAGCTCCCGGTTTGGGAGCGAATCCCGGAGCGTTTTTCTATAATATATATATTTTATATATTTTTATATTTGATACCATATATGTCAACAAAAACATGTAGAATGATGAATTAGATATAAAAACATAAAAAAACATAGATTGAACAATATAACAACGATCATCTAGAAGTTATAATCTTCATCAACCACGTCCACAAGTTAGTAACATAGTAACATACAACATATTGAGTCTCATGATTCATCAATCTTAAAGTTTCAAGCTTTCAAAATTCAATATATAACATTTATCATCATTGATCACCAAAGTTGTACTTGTAAGCTAAGTGTAACCATTACAACAAATAATATCTAACATGAAATGAAATGTTATAAAATGAAATGAAACAACTTTCAACTTTCATGAAGCATCATATTCATAATTCATTACTAATGAGTTATAATTGCCAACTTCAAACTTAAATTGTCATATATTGTTTAAAAATATATCATAATAAATATGAAAGAATCAATAGTTATAAAAACTATTAGAAACTAGAAAAGACAAGAAAATCTATTATCTATTGCTTATGCTTGGGCCTCTTGCCACCATGAGAAATGTCTAATTTTTTGTCTTGTTGAAAAATCAGGCTCTTTGTCATAATATCACCCTCTAAGCATTAATATCCAAAGGTATCTTTGTCATTACCTCTGTATCTATATAGGGATCTTTGTCATTAATATCACCCTCTAAGCATTAAAATAAGATAGAAAAAGCATGGCATGTCAAGTCAAGATTTTGTTTGAGTGATGCGTACATTTTTAGGAGGGTCATGATAGAAGAGTTTGACAACTAATGTCACTAACATCAAGGTACATATAGGGATTGGTGCTCTTGATTAAATACGAGTTCCATACCCTAATACATGACAAAATTCAATGGTAACATTGCAATCTTGAAATCCTGAAAAACTGATAAGTCTGTTGGATTTTGAATGAAATCTAAAATTCTACTCACCATATGAAATCCAATGAGGTCGAAACCACTCTCAAGCATCCTGAGTCATTTCATGGTAATGTTAAAAATTTAAGTAAAAGGATGAAAATGAAGATTAAGGAGAATCTTTTACTTTAAGAATTTAACATTACCATGAATCGCATATCAATACTAGGGCTATAGGCTTGATCATTAAGCTGCCCCACTCAAAACTTATTTGTTTCTTTGAAAAAAAATTGCATTTGGAACATTACTGCAAAAAAAAAATTTGCAACAAAAGCTAAACGCGCCCGAAAAGGTAGGGAGCGTTTTTTTTTTTAGGGAGCGCACTCCCGACCCACTTCCGAGTCGCTCCCAACTAGAGCGCGGATTGGGAGCGAGATTGGGGGGGGCGGGCGTGCTCCCTGGAAACACTGCGCAGAGCCAATGCAGAAATAGCCGGGGTTAGCCAGTCTTTTGCCGGATTAGCCGAAATTCTGCCAGGTGAAGTGAGGTAAAACTCACTCAGATTTTCCGCCAGTATTTTCTTTGTAAATGATTGCTAGATGAGCATCCTAGATTTGTATTCAGATATTTCTCCTGCATAATAATAAACCCTCAGAATTGTTGCAATGTTTTTCCTGCATTGGGTTTTTCCGGAGACTATTATGTCCAAAAATAAGTGTGTCCTATATATCTTGTTCTTTGCTCTATTTTCTGTTTCATTAGATCAAATATTTAATTAGTGTAGGCTGTGTTGAAGAATCAAGGGCAGTGACGTATAGTAGGATTCTTCTTAGACTTGATAACAACTTGTGAACTATTTTTGCAATTTCTCTTTATTAGCTTGATCTTCTTCTTCTTATAATTAGTGTGTATTTACTTCATTAAATTGCTACCAAAAACAAAGAACAATAACACAAAAGTTGGCTCGCTGCCAGGGCCAAAACCTCTCTCTCTTAGAGACGAAAACCCTTGAATCTCTTATAGATTATTAGATGTTGAATACCAAGACTCTTAATAAAGTAGATTCAAAGTTACCTCCAAGATATTTATCACTAACTTCTGCACTACTTGATTACTGTCATCACTGTTCTCCTTCAACTTATGCCTTTCACTGTCTTTTCACTGTCTTCGATACTTTCTCTTCTCAACTTGTCACAGTCCTTCATTGATTACACCTAAGATAAGATATGTCACTGCTTGTTACTATGTATACCAATGCACAGTCCTATAAGTCATATAGTGTATGCATTATAGCGAGTGTCCTTTCGAAGGATGTCCTGAGAATACTTTCTCGACTTATGTATCTTCATATTCTTACAGACTTTCGGAAAGCCTTTCACATATGGTTGAACCAAGACTCTGAAATATATCTATCAAGAGTAGTTCTGAAACTTCTTCGATGCTCTGAGATAATTATTGAGGCTCTGAGATATAATTCGATGCTTCACCGAGACTTTTGAGACATATGCCGAGACAAGACTTCTGAGATATATATGCCGAGACTATATACACAGAGATTTATGAGATATATATGCCAAGACTATATACACTGAGATTCCTGAGATATATATGTTGAGACTAGATACATATCGAGACTCTACTTTTGAGACGTGTCCCAACTCTTGTGGTATATGTCGAGACTTCATCCTTAGAGTTATGAGCTTATGAGATAAACGTCAAAGCTCTATCCTTCACTGTGTATTTGAGATATATGTTGAGACCCTTCCTTGTATACTCGATGACTGGGATATATGTCGAGACCCTTCCTTGTATATTCGAAGACTTGTGATCCGAAGACTTATGTTTCTTTATTCTTTGTTACCCGTGTATATATACAGGTCACCGATAATGCTTCAAGCTGAGAGGAGAGTTTTCAAATCTGAGCCGACATTCCAAGGAGATATATTGCAGTTTGTAGAGTGAGTTTCTGCATGAAGATAGTGACACTTATCTTGGAGCGTTCTCTTTGATCTTTGGCCTTATGACTCTTATAATATTTATGATGAAACATAGAAATCCTAAAGACATCAAGAAGAAGTCTTTTATCCATGCTAAACACATCTTGCTCATGAAACCCATGATGCGAGGAATAACAATTTTCTTCATAAAATTATCGTTCAACTTCATAATGAAAACCGAACCTAGTTACCTTTCTTTCAACACTCCCTCTTAACTAGGGAGGTATTCATTAAATGGTACATGGCTATTCAACATTAAAAATTGATTTGGAGTAGCCTCAGATGTGCTCTAGCCTTGAAAATTGGTGGAAAGGCTAAAGCACATGAGATCTCCAAGACCCAGAAATGGTTTGGGCAAATTCTAACCGGTTTGGGAAATATTAAAATAATTAATATTTTTAATGGAGTTCCTAAGTCTAAACTTAGGAAAAATAAAATATTAATGGGTATTAATATAAAACTGGGTTAGAAGGTTCCAAAAGTCACGGATCAAGCCAAATCTAATCTTAGCCGTTGATTAGAGATTTAATCTCGGTCGTTGAAGGACCAATAGGAAAAGTATAAGAAGAAGCTTGAGGGTCAGTTGGTGAAGAAGACCACTTAGTTTGATTTTTGGGGCAGGATTAGCTGAGAAATTCGAACTAGTGGTCTGGAGAGCAGCATGAGGCAACAAGTACGGAATAAAGAGTTGGGAACAACACCAGGGGAACAACGTAGAGGTTGGAGAGGCATACGAAGAGCCTCTCAAGCAGACGTAAAGGCAACAGACTACGCAGTGACTGGAGGGCTTGCGTGGGTGTCACAGAGAGGCCCAGTGTTGACGCAGAGAGGCAGGGCTGATGCAGAGGCTCTGGGAGCTACGCAGAGGTCAGCCAGGCTGACGCTGAGACTGGGAGAAGTGCTGAAGAATTTTCTCTCTATTAGGTAAGTCAGTTTGGCACCAGGTTGTACTAAAGAATTGTGGACTAATAAAATCCTCCCTTGTTGCACTGGTTTTTCCACATTGGGTTTTTCTGGGGACTGATTGTCCAAAATATTTGTCAATGTATTAATTCTTGTGCATGTGTTTGTTTCTGTATTATGATGTGATATCTGCAACATAATTTATTTTAATGTTTACTGAAGGATTTTCATCTAAGTTGCAGGAAATGTGGGTCTAGGGTCTGTTTCCATACGAAAACGGGAAAACCCGTATGGTACGGCCCAAAAACTCGTTTCTGGCCGTACTAGCCCGTTTCTTGAGGAGGAAACGTGGCCAGTACGTGCGGAAACAAGTTTTCGGGCCATATGGTGGAGTTTCCTCACGCAAATTGACTTTTTCTTGTTTTTTAATTATTATTTTGTTTTCTATTTTTTAATTGGGCGACTAAAGTGGCTTCTAGGTTCTTCTAGATGCCTCTCTCAAGTTATAAAAGTGACCTTCGCCTCATTCTCTCATCACACAATTGAGCAAGTCATTTCTCTCTGAGACTGGCAATTTTAGCAAAGGAGAAGAGAGGAAGAGAGTAGTGGTTTCAACTAGGGTGTTTTCAATAGTGAGCAAAGGAGATTTCAGCAGCAAGAGAAAGAGATTTCAGCAGCAGATTTGGAGTGCAGAGTTTCAAGCTACGACATTCTTGGCTTTTTGGCTCAACTACAACCATATTTCTCATTTTAGGGTAGCTTCAGCTACAAAAAATTAATTTGGGTAAGCAACGTTCTTTTTCTTAGTTTTTTCCACTGTTTCTTCAATTTTTCAAGGGTTTATGCTGCCAAAAATATGAAAAACGTTTTTTATTTACAGATTTGTTTTTTGTTTTGTTTTGTTTTTTACTTTTGCAGCAATGGCTTCCAACCAAAGTGCAACTGCAAGTTCAAGTCCTAGGGCCAACCCAAGGGCTGAATATTATCCTCTTTGGAGGCATGTTCAAAAGCTTTAAAAATGTAGAGGTGGTGGCTCATGGGAATGGCGATGTAATCTTTGCAATAATTCGTACAAGGGCTCGTACCCAAGAGTGAAGGCACATCTTTTGCATGGAGGAGGACAGGGGGTTGTGGGTTGCACAAAAACAACAGACCCATTGGCAAGGAGGGAATATCAAAGAGAGCAAGATGAGGCAGATGTTATAAAGAGAAGGCATGATGAGCTTACTCAAGCTACTCTTTAAGCTCCATCTAACATTGAGCCAAGGATTGTAGTTGAAGCAAGAAAGAGGAGAGTCGGTGCCACTCAAAAACTTGAACAACCAGCACCCAAAAATACCAGAGGGGCATCCCCTTCAATTTAGGATAGCAAAATTGCTAAATTGGTGATTGTGAAAGTGAGAGAAGAAACTAATTCCAGAGTGGCTAGGTGCATTTATGCATGTGGTATCCCATTCAATGTTGTTCGCTCTTCTTACTGGCAAGATATGATAAGGGCAAGTAACAAAGCTCCTCAAAGGTACAAGGAGCCCAACTATGAGAAAGTTAGAACTTAGCTTCTCAAAAATGAGAAGGAGCTTGTGAAGGATATTTTATCACCAATTCGTTCTTCCTGGAGTAGCTTTGGGTTTACCATAGTCTTAGATGGATGGATAGATACAAGGCACAGACCATTGATAAATACCATTGCCACTTTCCCCAAAGGAGCAATGTTTATCGAGGTGGAAGACTGCTCAGGAGAGGTAAAAGATGCACAGTTCATTGTTGATGTTATTATAAAAGCTATTGAACAAATAGGGCCTAACAAGGTGGTGCAAGTTATCACGGATAATGCACCAGTTTGCAAAGTTGCAGGTTTAATTATTGAGGGGAGGTATGACCACATCTTTTGGAAACCATGCATTGTCCATAATCTGAATCTCATCTTCGAGGAGATCGACAACAAAGTTTCATGGATAAAGGAAATCACAGGGGAAGCAAGGGAGATTGTCAAATTCATCACCAACCACCACCAATCTCAAGCCATTGGAATTGTTAAAAATTGTTGAGACAAGATATGCCTCAAACTTCCTGATGTTGCGCCGGCTTGTTGAGGTTAAGCATGCATTAGTTTCTATGGTGGTGAGTCAACTTTGGATTGAGCGGAGACAAGCAGATTCAAAGCGGGGATATATGGTGCGTAGATTGTGCCTTGATGAGGATTGGTGGAGCAAGGTAGATTTCTTGCTAAAGTTCACAACCCCTGCATTTGAGCTTCTTCAGAGTGCTGACACTGACCAACCTTTCTTAGGAGAGGTATATAATGGCATGGATTCCATGGTTGAGAAAACTATGGAAATCATTTCGCAAGAGTCTCCGCAACTTTTGTTTGTTGATGATCATTTTGTTGGTTTAGTCAAGAAAATCATTGTTGATAGGTGGAACAATTCACTCCATTGCACACTTTAGCACATGCCTTGAACCCCAAATTTTATGATGAGGAGCTTATTACTCAAAGCAATGGGAAAAGGAAGGCACCCCATAAGGATAGAGAGGTGGCTAATGGGGTGAAAAAGGCCCTTATGAGAATGTTTCCTTCTCATCTACACATGGAGGTAAAGGAAGAATTTGCCAATTTTGCTTGAGGAATAGATGATTATGCAGATATATCAGCTTTAGAGGAGAAAAGCACCATGAATCTAGTTAGGTGGTGGATTTGTCATGGAGCAAATGGTGTACATTTGCAAAACCTTGCCATTCGTATTCTTTCACAAGTGGCAAGCTCTTCATCAACAGAAAAGAATTGGAACACTTATGGTTTTATTCATTCTATGAAGCGCAATAGGTTGGGCTCACAAAAGGCAGAGGATCTTGTTTATGTGCACTCCAACCTTCGCCTTGCATCTCGTAGGGGTCCAGAATACAATAGTGGTCCTTCTAAAGAATGGGATGTGGATGCAGAAAGTCCTGATTTGGATCTCTCTCTTGCTGCCCTGAATATTGAGGTCCAGCCTGGAAGTGGAATTGGCCCATCATCTTCTTCAACACCACCATCCACTGTTGAGCTAAGTCATCTGACACGGGGATTCGGGACACGTAGGATTCAAGATTCGTGGTGTCGGATTCGGACACGTTGACCCCCCGAAACAGGACACGTAGGATTCATTATATATTATTTTAT
>APFE031008297.1:3565-30680 GCA_000404065.3 Pinus taeda | reverse complement strand
GCCGGAACCACTCTCAAACATCCTGAGTCATTTCATGGTAATGTTAAAAATTTAAGTAAAAGGATGAAAATGAAGATTAAGGAGAATGTCACTTTTACTTTAAGAATTTAACATTACCATGAATAGCATATCAATACTAGGGCTTAGACTTGATCATGACGCTGCCAAAATGCTTGCCAAATGAAAATATGCGTGGCTGTAATGACCAAATGCGGCGTTTTCATACTTGCGCAGGTCACTTTTTGAGCCTAGCGAGTCCTGGAAAATAGGAAACGATTCCCAAAATCGTGACACGCAGATGAAAATCGGGACACGACCTCGGATTCGACGAGTCAGGAATGGACACGGCGTGTCATTGGATTTGGACACGAATCAGGGCAGAATCGCGTCGGACACGCTGGATTCGGGATTCGAGGGGCCTCTAGGACGAATCCGGTTATCTAGCTGTTGAGCATGGTTCTGCTTCTATTTTTGATGAGGATTAGTCTTTTGTCTCTATAGTTCTTGCAACCTTATAGTATTTATTGTACTTGCAACCTCCTATATTAATATATAATAAAGGTTGATTTTGAGATTTTGATATATAATAAAGGTTGCTTTTGGATATTCCGATATTTTTATTTTCATTATGTGATCATTCATGAGTAAATGTGATGTAAATTTAATCATACTGTTTAAATGTAATAAATTATAATGTATCATGTATGCTTTATGATTGCACATAACATTTCTTAAATGTCCTAAATTCTTATATATATATATATATATATATATATATATATATATTCGCGTTTCCCCGTTTCCAAAATTTGGGGAAGTCGCATTTCATACCCGTGCCCGTTTCGGAAACTCGTACTTGTTTCCCCGTTTCGTTCAACTTAGATTTTCATAAAAAACTTATTGGGAAATAAATAGGTAAAATAAATCAGTTGTTACAGTGATAGAATTTTCACATGGTATCAAAGCAAGTAATCAGAGATAGGAAGGGAAAATCAATTATGGGTCGAGACCATGATGCAGAGGCATCTATGTCAGGAGACTCGCACAGATTTTCAGAAAATTGCACAAGAGAAAGTGATTTTGATTTCTCTATGTTGGCTTCTAGGTTGGAAGAAGAAGTGGCTTGTGTGACTAGCTCTGCATCATCAGAGGTATGGTATATAGACAGTGGGGCCTCTTGGCATAAGATGGGAATTCGGGAATGTTTCTCAGATTATCGGGAGGAGAAGATAAACTTTCAGATCACCATGGGGAACAAGGCAAAATGTACTCCAGTAGGGAGGGGTACCATAGTTTTTCAAACAGAAACGGGAGAGCGGTTCCGTGCTACCAACGTGTTGCATGTACCAGGATTGAGGATGAACTTACTTTCCGTGTCACAACTTCAAGGCAAAGGCTATCACGTTTTCTTCATCAAGGAGAAAGTATACATCAAACACCCGAGCTGGAAAAAGAAAGTGCAGATCTGGATCAAAAGTAACAGGTTGTACATACTGCAACTAGAATCACTAATGGCACTAATAGGCAGTCATGGAGACAAGGATTTGAACGAATTATGGCACAGAAGAATGGGACATTTGCACCATGGGGCTTTGAGAATTCTCAGGAGCACTGTAACAGGAGTTTCAGATCTTAGTATGGAACGAGATGATATATGTAGAGGATGTGCTCTAGGAAAGTATGCCAAAACAACATTTCCTAGAAGTAAAAATAGGGCCAAGAGTGTACTAGGATTGATTCACTCAGATATCTGTGGACCCATGTCCACTAAAGCTCTTAGTGGTGTCGAGTACTTCCTTATCTTCATTAATGACCACTCAAGGAAAACTTGGATTTATTTTCTGAAAACCAAGGAAGAGGTTTTCTGTCGATTCAAAGAGTTCAAGGCTCTGGTGGAGACTCTGACTGAGAAGAAAATAAAAGTATTCTGCTCAGATAATGGTGGAGAGTATGTCGATAAGGACTTCACTGATTTTGCGCTAAGGAGGGCATCAGAAGAGGGTGGACAGCTTTGTACAATCCAGAGCAGAATGGAGTAGCAGAAAGAAAGAACAGGGCTATTGTAGAAGCAGGTAGGGCCATGATGTATGATTAGGATATGCCAAAATTCCTGTGGGCAGAAGCATGCAACACAACAGTCTATGTTCAGAATAGAACTCCTCATCGGGCATGGCGCAAGATTACTCCAGAGAAAGTCTTCAGTGGGAAGAGGCCTGGAGTCAGTCATTTCAGGATATTTGGGAGCTTAGCATATTGTCGCATACCCGAAGAAAAGAGGAAGAAGCTGGATCAAAATGCAGAGAAAGGATATCTAGTGGGATATAGTGAGAATGCTAAGGCATACAAAATCTATCTTCTAGGGAGCAGGAAGGTAGTAGTTCGACGAAATGTAAAGTTCATGGAGGATAGGGTCTTCAAAAAATCTCAAGAAATGCCTTCCGAGGCGCAGTCAAAGGAGGAACTGTTGGTCAAACCTCTTCAACCAACAGAAGAAAAGAATTCTTCGTTGGGTCAGGAGGAATCACAAGATGAGGAGGAGCTAACAGAAGCACCTACTAGTAGAGGAAGAACGAGTAGGGAACTTCGTCAGATTCTGCGAGATGCAAAGGACTTCATCGGTGCCTGAAGGAACAATAAGAGGGAGCAAAAACAACCAAATAGATATCAAGCATTAATAGCTCAGGATGGGGAGCTTGCCAACTATCAGAAGGCAGCTCAACATCAGGTTTCGCTCGATGCGATGATAGAGGAGTACAATTCCATCATGGTAAACGATGTATGTGAGGTAGTGCCAAGGCCTCAAGACAGATCAGTAGTAGGTTCGAGATGGATCTACAAGATCAAATATGCGACAGTGTTGAGAAATATAAAGCCAGGTTTGTAGCTAAGCGGTATGCTCAGAAGGAAGGAATTGACTGCGAAGAGACCTTCGCCCCGGTAGCCAGGTATACATCTATTAGAACCGTGATATCTCTTGCAGCCCATATGGGGTGGGAGATCCATCAGATGGATGTCAAAACGACATTTTTGAACAGAGTGATAGAAGAAGAGGTATACATTAAACAACTAGAGGGCTTTGAGACACATGAGAAGAAGTCTCATGTATGCAGATTGAACAAAGCCTTGTATGGGCTGAAACATGCACCTAGAGCATGGTATGGTCAAATCGATGGCTACTTGCAGAAAATGGGATTTGTCAAGAGTGACGCAAATCCAAATCTCTACTATTTGGCTGTAGAGAATGAGCCTTTAATCTTAGTATTATATGTGGATGATCTCTTCCTGACAGAATCATCTAGGCTCATCGGGGACTGCAAGAAGAATCAAGCCACAAAATTCAACATGAAGGATTTGGGATGAATGCATTATTTCTTGGGTTTGGAAGTTTGGTAGCAAAAGGGGAGATCTTCCTTGGGCAAGGGAGATATGCTACAAAAATCCTGAAGAGATTCAAGATGGAGGACTGTATACCCATAACTACTCCAATGATCTCCAACTGGAAGAAGATTAATGCATCAGAAGACAAGGATGTTGATCCCACCTTATACAGGCAGCTCATAGGGTCCCTGATGTATCTGGTCAATACCAGGCCAGACATTTGCTATGCTTTCAACACCCTCAGTGAGTTCATGGTGGAGCTGAAGAGGGCGCACTGGGCCGCAGCCAAACATGTTCTCAGATATTTACAGGGAACAATCGATTATGGACTCTTGTACACCAGGAGCAAGGATATCAGATTGAGTGGATTTACTGATGCAGATTGGGCAGGAAGTTCGGTGGATCGGAAAAGTACCTCTGGTTACTGTTTCAACATTGGATCAGGAATGACCTCCTGGTCCAATAGGAAACATAAATCCGTGACTCTGAGCTCAGCGGAGGCATAATATATGGCTGCAAGCACAACTTCGTGCAAAGCCATATGGCTTAGAAAACTGCTTGTGAACTTATTCAAAAGAAAGATGGAGACGACCAGGATCATGTGTGGTAATTAGAGTTGCATCAAGCTCTTTGAGAATCTAGTGTTTCACGATCGGTCAAAGCATATTGATATCCAGTGTCACTTTGTCAGAGACTGTGTCCAACGAGGAGTTGTACAGTTGAGCTGCACTCCTACAGGAGAACAAGTGGTAAACATCCTTACCAAGGCCCTTGGAAGAACCAAGTTTGATTATTTCAGGGAGAAGATGGGGATGATAAAGAATCCATTTCAATAGCAGAAATGGGTATGATGTTGCAGTGCAGTAGCAGTCAGCACGATGCAACATGATGAGGAGTTTGCAGTGCAGATGCAGTGTTGGGAAGGAGGACCACCGGCAACACGGATGCAGAGCGAGTTGCAATGCAGATGTAGTGCTGGGAAGATGGACTAGCAGCAACACAGATGCAGAGGGAGTTGTAGTACAGATGTAGCCATGGTCAGCAATACAGGTTGTACCAGTGCAGATGATGATGGGAAGGGAGGCTTAGCATCAACATAGATATCGATGTTGTATGATCAGAGTAATGCTCAGTGTGGAGTATTACTAGAGCACAGTCCTCGCTAAGAGGGAGTGTTGATTTGGGGTAGCATCGGATGTGCTCTAGCCTTGAAAATTGGTGGAAAGGCTAAAGCACATGAGATCTCCAAGACCCAGAAATGGTTTGGGCAGATTCTAACCGGTTTAGGAGATATTAATATTTTTAATGGAGTTCCTAAGTCTAAACTTAGGAAAAATAAAATATTAATGGGTATTAATATAAAACTGGGTTAGAAGGTTCCAAAAGTCATGGATCAAGCCAAATCTAATCTTAGTCGCTGATTAGAGATTTAATCTCGGCCGTTGAAGGACCAACAGGAAAAGTATAAGAAGAGGCTTGAGGGTTAGTTGGAGAACACACTAAGGGAGACCAGTCAGTTTGATTTCTAGAGCAGGGTTAACTGAGAAATTCGAACTAGTGTTCTGGAGAGCAGCATGAGGCAGCAAGTACGGAACAAAGAGTTGAGAACAACACCAGGGGAATAGCGCAGAGGTTGGAGAGGCAGACGTAGAGCCTCTCAGGCAGACGCAGAGGCAGCAGACTGCGCAGTCACTGAAGGGCCTGCGTGGGTGACACAGAGAGGTAGGGGCTGACACAGAGGGCTTGGGAGCTACGCAGAGGTCAGCCAAGCTGACACTGTGTTAATTTTAGGTATGTTCTATGGTTAGAGCAATTTATTTCAATTTTCACAGTTAGCTCAATATCTTTTCCAGATTAGCAATCACATCAACATTAAAGTAAACTGCAGATGGAACATAAACATAAATCGCAGAAGACAAGCCAAGACAAGAGGACACAAGATGTGGCGCTAGCCAGGGACAAACCCCAATGTGGGGAACCCTTGATCAATTCTTCTTATATGTTCTTCAATAGTTCAGCAGAGAGAGAGAGAGATAGTATGTTTACAATAGAAGTCACCACTTTGACTTATCTAGATAAGAGTATAAATCATCTTTAAGAAGATGATACATGAGATCAGTTGAAGACATGTTGCTTCAACTGATTCTCCAAGGTAACTCCACCTATCATTGTGTTGCATTTCGTCATTATGTTGCACCTCACCGTGTTGCACCCATCATCACTATGCTGCATCTCATCATGCTTCATTAATCACGACTGTACCCATCACTGTACTGCATTATGTGCCATTGTTGCACCATGTTTCCATACTGATCTATGTGTTGGCTGCATCTTGCTTGTTTGTTGCCCCCAGCATGCTTGTTGTCCTTTGCATGCTTGTTGTCCCTAGCATGCTTGATGTCCTTTGCATGCTTGTTGTTGCATGCTAGTTCGGCAGTTCTCGACGGTTCCGGCGTTTGTCCTCTGCGTCAGCTTTCCCGGTTGTTCCGGCAATTCCGGCTATTCCCGGTAGTTTTGACTATTCCCGACAATTCAGACAATTTCGGCTATTCCCGACAGTTCCGACAATTTTGGCTATTCCCAGTAGTTCCAGCAGTTCCGGCTTTTCCGGCGGTTCCAACAGTTTCGGCTTTTCCCGACAGTTCTATCCTTTACCAGTAGTTTTGGCAGTTCCGGCAATTTCGGCTATCCCCGGCAGTTCTGGCAGTTTCGGCTTTTCCCGGCAGTTCCAACAGTTCCGGCTTTTCTCGGCAGTTCCCAATTTTCCCAGCAGTTCCGACTTTTGCCCTCTAGATTAGGGCAACGTTATCCCTTAGGATCTCTCCTCTTACTAAAACCCAAAGACAAGTAGAGAGGAAGAGATCCCAAGTGTGTTGAAATGACTTGAAGGCCACCTCTATTTATACTAAAACGTTGAGCACAAGTGGGGTTTATTTGGTTGCTGGCCGACCTTGACGAATTGTCCCATAACACAAAATAAATTCATATCTCCATGAATACTTATCGGAATCGGATGATCTTTAGATCAATCCTACACCTCTCGATGAGAGGTATCCAAGAAAAATATCAGCTTCCATTAATAAGATGACCCACGTGGGGTTTGGCCCTAGTTGCCAATTTTAACACTCCCTCTCAACTAGGGAGAACTCCATCCGCTGATCCATATGTCCGACTGTACTATCTCTAGCATCAGTGCCCTACACTGCTCTGCTCTGTTGAGTTCTACTTTGCTCTGCTCTGCTGAACCATGAAGAAGAAGAATTGATCGAGAATGTCTCATACCATTCTCTACTGACCCAAAGTCAGTTTCATCGGAAGAGAGTGTGTCACATCACTCTTACTGACCCAAAGTCAGTTTTATTGATCCCAGATCAATATCATAAGAGCGTGTCTCAAACCACTCATACTGATCCCAGATCAGTTTCATTAATCCCAGATCAATGGAGGTCATCCTAGCATAGGGAGTACAGTAGATACAATGATGCATCCATTGATAGTACTACTATGGTCCCTAACCCCATTTCCTTGCTCATTGATCAAATGGGAGGTACTTCCCATGAGTCCTAGACAACATGGGTAGGATGCCTCGACAAGAGAACTAATCATCCTATCCACAGGAGAACGAATCATCCTACCCCACAGTCGCCACGGGAGAACTAATCATCCTGGCCCACAGGAGAACTAATCATCCTGTTTCACAGTTGCCACGGGAGAACTAATCATCCCGACCCCCAAGAGAACTAATCATCATGTTTCACAGTTGCCACGAGAGAACTAATCATCCCGGCCCACAGGAGAACTAATCATCCTGTTCCACAGTTGCCATGGGAGAACTAATCATCCCTGCCCACAGGAGAACTAATCATCCTGTTCCATAGTTGCCACGAGAGAACTAATCATCCCGGCCCACAGGAGAACTAATCATGCTGTTCCACAGTTGCCACGGGAGAACTAATCATCCCGGCCCACAAGAGAACTAATCATCCTGTTCCACAGTCACCATGGGGTATCACAGGGGAAGGTTGAACCTATCATCTTGTACATAGCGCACCACCAGGGGAAGATGAGTCGCCCTGTGGTCGTATGTTGCTCCAGTAAGTACCCCAACCCCCCCAGAGCTCCTAGAGCTCAATGCATGCAACATGCAGGACCCTTATAAGAAGGTCTCTCAACGACTCCAAGTCATTCGGGAAAGTCACACATTTGACCTTTCCCCCGGGCTTTGACAAAATGTCTACGACCTGTACATCACTCTCAATGCAATGGAGCCTCCTCGCTCATCGAATATGGGATTCCTCAATAATCGAATCCCCCCTCTGGTTGTCACAAAAAATCACAATGGTATTCATCACGTGTACAAACAGCTCACTTAAGAACTTCTGCAACCATGCAGCTTCACACGAGATCATACTTGTAGCTATGTATTCGGTCTCGGCGGTGCTTATAGCAACCGACTTCTGCTTCCTACTCATCCATGATATCGAAGTAGAATCCAAAGAGAACCAGCACTGAGAAGTGCTCTAGTGATCCTCCACACAACCTGCCTAGTCAGCATTCGAATAATCACGCAGTTTCATATTTCTGGCATTGTATCTTAATCCATGAGAGATTGTGCCCCGAAGATATCTCAGAAGATTCTTGGCACCAATCCAGTGAGGCTCAACCAAATATGAGCTCACCATGCTAACTGCAAAACATTTGTCCGGACGGAAGTTCACTAAGAACATCAATGCGAATGAGTTTATGAAACTCAGAGGCATTTCCCAAATCTGGTCTGACATCACTACCATATAACTTCTGAAAGTTAAGATCCTCGAGGTAGTCACAGGCTTGTAGTTTATCATTCCACATCTGGATTCCAACTCCCTCTTACTTCTGCAAATGAGAGGGTCTGCACCTGTCAGAAATAGGTTGTCCTCATAAGGTGTCGGTATGAGAGGTCTATCGTCCACAACCTTCAGGTAATGGTTTGGATCGGTTTCACTCCTAGTGAATCTCAGCTTCATCAGACAGCTATCAATCCTCTCATACTATGACCGGGGTGTTTTGCTTCAAGCCATAGAGGGCTTTCTTCCACCCGTATACATGAGATTCGTGATCATGAATCTCAAACTCCTCGGGTTGTTCCAACCCTGTGGACCCGCTGCACCATTCTGATAATATTCTCTGCTTCAACTTCACCCTTGGTGAATTTAAAGAGGGATGAGGAATCCACTGATCCTTTTGTCCTTTCCCAACTGTCTTCGGTGATTGATCTTTCACTCTTGCTTGGGCATTGTCTTCACCTTAGCTCTGATACCATGTTAATTTTAGGTATGTTCTATGCTTAGAGCAATTTATTTCAATTTTCACAGTTACCTCAATATCTTTTCCAAATTAGCAATCACATCAGCATTAAAGTAAATTGCAGATAGAACATAAAAATGAATCGTAGAAGACAAGAGGACACAAGATGTGGCACTAGCTAGGGACAAACCCCAATGTGGGGAAACCCTTGATCAATTCTTCTTATATGTTCTTCAATAGTTCAGCAGGGAGAGAGAGATAGTACGTTTACAACGGAAGTCAACACTTTGACTTATCCAGATAAGAGTATAGATCATCTCTAAGAAGATGATACATGAGATTAGTTGAAGACATGCTGCTTCAACTGATTCTCTAAGGTGACTACTTCACCTATCATTGTGCTTCATTTCGTCATCATATTGCACCTCACCGTGTTGAACCATGTTGCACCCATCATCACTATGCTGCGTCTCATCATGCTTCATTAATCATGACTGTACCATCACTGTACTGCATTATGTGCTATTGTTGTACCATGTTTCCATACTGACCTATGTGCTGGCTGCATTAAGCTTGCTTGTTGTCCTTTGCATGCTAGTTTGGCAGTTCTCGACAGTTCCAGCTTCTGCCCTCTGTGTTAGCTTTCCTGGCTGTTCCGGCAGTTCTAGCTGTTCCTGGCAGTTTCGGCTATTCCCGGCAGTTCCGACAGTTCCAGCGATTTTGGCTATTCCCAACAGTTCCGGCAGTTCGCAACAGTTCCAATAATTTCAGCTATTCCCGGCAGTTCTGGCTTTTCCGGGCAGTTATGACAGTTCCGGCTTTTCCCGGCAATTCTCGACAGTTCCCGGCAGTTCTGGCAGTTCTGGTTTTTCCTTGCAGTTCCGACAGTTCTGGCAGTTCCCGACAGTTTTGGCTGTTCTGGCTTTTCCCGGCAGTTCCTAGCAGTTCCAACAGTGCTGGCTTTTCCCGGCAATTCCTGCAGCTCCGACTTTTCCTAGCAGTTCCGGCTTTTCCCTGTAGATTAGGGCAACATTATCCCTTAGGATCTCTCCTCCTACTAAAACCCAAAGACAAGTAGAGAAGAAGAGATCCCAAGTGTGTTGAAATGACTTGAAGGCCACCTCTATTTATACTAAAACGTTGAGCACAAGTGGGGTTTATTTGGTTGCTGGCCGATTTTGACGAATTGTCCCATAACACAAATAAATTCATATCTCCATGAATACTTATCAGAATCGGTTGATCTTTATATCAATCCTACACCTCTCGATGAGAGGGATCCAAGAAAAATATCAGCTTCCATTAATAAGACCCACATGGAGTTTGACCCTAGTTGCCAATTTTAACACACTGAGACTGGGAGAAGTGCTGAAGAATTTTCTCTCTGTTGGGTAAGCTAGTTTGGCACCCGGTTGTACTGAAGAATTGTTGAATAATAAAATCGTCCCTTGTTGCATTGGTTTTCCCACATTGGGTTTTTCCAGGGACTGATTGTCCAAAATATTTGTGTCGATGTGTTAATTCTTGTGCATGTGTTTGTTTTTGTATTATGATGTGATATCTGCAACAGAATTTATTTTAATGTTTACTGAAGGATTTTCATAAATAACTTATTGGGAAATAAGTAGGTAAAATAAATCAGTTGTTGCAGTGATAGAATTTTCACATAAGAGATCTCATAAAAAGAGTCGGGCTAGTAATCCATCTGTATAGCATTATTATAACCAACATTTTCACATAGCAAGGCCTTGACTAACAACCCTATCTCTCAATAGATTAGAGCATAATGTTGGCAAGACCAATGACTTATAGACACCTTAGTCATTGTCTCTCAAGGTACATACTGACCTTCTAGGACTATTCTTGTCTTGGGTTCCTAGCCCTCAAAGAATATTGGTTGTCTTTCCTACTCTTCTCTTAGATGCCCTACACATCCTTAAAGAGTATCAAATGCCAGATGATTACCCAATCCTCCCATTCTTTCTTCCCAAGTGAAGACAAGAATGTTGTGTTTATCACGTTTCTACATTTCCATTCATGGCCTTCATCTAGACTTACGGCTGTTAGTCCTTGTCTAGTGCATGACCTATGAGATGGAAAAAACACAAATGTCACTCCTTTGTAATCAGGGGTGATCCAAAAGTCCCTCTTGATCAGGGACTTGTCAAAGCTCCCTCTTAACTAGGGACTCTTTCATTCATCAACTTCTTCTTCGCGGGTCCTTCATCTATTTGATCTCCTTCTTTTCTTTGATGTCATGAAGTCTTTATTCGAACTTCTTCTAGGTAGGGCACCATCCATCAATCACTTTCCTTCCTAGTTTGTCATGTCATTGGAAAGTGGCTTTCTTGTCATACATCAGGTTTTCTTGTCATTAGGCTACTCCTTTGTCATCTTGTCCATGCTTCGGAATACTCTTCTCATGAATGCTTCGTTCTACTTGATTGTTTACATGCTTTGACCTAGTAGCCCATCATGACTTCATCGTGATGTTGCTTCAACATTGTTTTTTCTTTTGCTGGATGGCTTCTTCATCACGAAATCTTTGTAGAGTAGAATCAGTTATCTACATCTTTCATATCTCCAAGGCCTTCATAGGTGTTAAGGGTCCTTCCTTTGTTGGAGTTGTCCTGCATTCTTTCGGGAGATATCTTCAAAGTATCTTGTCAGATAGTGATTCTCGGTGATCATGGTGTTCTTCACATGCTTGATCTCTTTCTTCATTCACTTCTTCTTAGATAGATAGGTCAACCATCTTATGCTTCTTGTGAGAGCATTTCTTCATTGCTTGCTTCCTGGGCTAGTTAGTATTTCTTCTTGCTTGGTAGTCAACAATCTTATACTTCTTATGTGAGCATATTCTTTTGTTGACTTTCATTGCATTATAGTACACGCCTTAGAGCATGTTTTTGGTGAAAGGGATTCTTACATACTTGATCATGTTATATAACTATTCCCATGACTCAATAATATACAAATGATAACATGACTAAACTTTAATGCATACATACCTCATCTTGATTCTCCTTTGATCATCTTAGCTTCTTGGTGTGGCCCTTCTTGCTTCATCTTAGCTTGCCTGCATATCATCTTTTTCTTGAATCCCATGAATGGGATTCCCATTGAGACATCCCCTTTGGTTTATGAACCTTTTTTTGAAGATTCCGTCATGGGATCTTAAAGACCCTTGCCTTGCAAATGTTTCTTTTCTTTTGATGATGGAGGTCTTCTAATATTCTTTTTCATGATCAATTTTCTTTCATAGTGGATGAGGTCCTATTCTAGGTATGCTCCTTCTATATGAATATCTTGAGCTATATCGACCATGCTCCTATATTCTAGAAGATATTTCTACCCATACATTTTTATTCTCATTATAAATGCTACATCTTCATGAGTATATAGAACTCTATGTACTTCATGCTTCTAGATTCTAGAAGATGTTTCTAGCCATGCAATTTTATTTTATTCCTACATGCTCCTATCCTACTCAAAACTTTGAAATAAGACTTGAAGTAAAGAATTTGACCTAGTCATAGTAGAGATCTAGAGGATCTTCCTTCTTTTGCTTCTTTTTTTCTTCTTTCATTTCTTGAGTCATGTGAGTTTCTTCCCTCTTTCTTTTGTTGTTGTTTTCCTTCTTAAGCTTAGGACAATTCCTTTTGTAGTGTCAATATTCTTGGCATTCAAAACATTGGATTTTGGACATATCTCTATTGTTTGTTCTTCGTGGACCAAGTTTGCCAAATTTTCCCTTTTCTTGGCCATGGTTGCAAATGCTTGCTTCTTTGATCCCACATCCTCTTTTGCTTTGAGTCTAGTTTCCTCTATCTTGCATAGAGACCATAATTCACTTAGTGGGGTAGCTTCCTTCTTGGCATATATGTTTGATGTGAAGTTGCCCCAATCCTCAGGTAGAGCATTGAGTACTATGGTTGTCATTTCTCTGTTAGATATGACTTCTCCCAGCTCTTGAAGTTGATCTCTCATCTCAGAGATCTTCATGAAATATGGAGCTATTCCTTCCTTGGATATCGTCATCTTGTACAAATCGTTTCGAAGAGATATCACTTCTCCGGTTGTGCTTACCGAGAATAGCTCTACTAGTTTATCATAGATTTCTTTGGACGTCTCCAACTTGGAGACATAAGGAATGAGAGAGTTTTTGATGGATTCTATTAGAATCCTTTGGGCTCTTGTCTCATCCTTGTTGTATTTGGCTAAGGCTTAAGCTTGTTCCTTAGAAGGGACAGTAACATTCCCTTTGATAAGTTCTAGGAGTTCATTCTCCCTGAGAAGTAAGTCAGTCTTCTTCTTCCATGCAAGGAAGTTAGTTGTCCCAACTAGTTTGTTACTTTCCTTGCAAAAAGACATTGTTGAATGTTCAGAAGTGGACATATATATACTTACTTGAGATGTAATAGACTTGCTTTCTTGAAGATTTGATTGCTTGCCTTCTTAGATGCTCTTCAAGTTGCTTTCTCCCAATGGACTTGCTTGATGATTTGGCTTGTAGTACTTTTCTCCTTGAAGGTAGTGTAGCTTGATGGAGGTCCCTTTTGGCTTGCTCTACTTGAACGTGCCTTTATACAAAAGGCTTCTCCTATTGCTTTTGTAGTCCTCCTTGATTGATAGTAAATGGTAAACCTTTCTTGTCTTTGATGTAATTGAGACTTCTTGGCTTGATGCTTCAACCTTGTCATTGCTCTTGAGATATCTTTCCTTGATGAGTCATCTTATGAGTGTTCTTGAGATGCCCTTTCCTTGATGTGTCACCTTAGTTCTGATACCATGTTGAAGAATCAAGGGCAGTGACGTATAGTAGGATTCTTCTTAGACTTGATAACAACTTGTGAAGTATTTTTGCAATTTCCCTTTATTAGCTTGATCTTCTTCTTCTTTTGATAATTAGTGTGTGTTTACTTCATCAAATTACTACCAAAAACAAAGAATAATAACACAAAAGTTGGCTCTCTGCCAGGGCCAAAAACCTCTCTCTCTTAGAGAGGAAAACCCTTGAATCTCTTCTTATAGATAATTAAATGTTGAATACCAAGGCTCTTAACAAAGTAGATTCAAAGTTACCTCCAAGATATTTACCACTAACTTTTGCACTGCTTGATTCACTATCATCATTGTTCTCCTTCTCCTTATGCCTTTCATTGTTTTGTCACTGTCTTCGATACTTTCGCTTCTCAACTTGTCACAGTCCTTCGTTGATTACCCCGGAGATAAGATATGTCACTACTTGTTACTGTGTATACCAATGTGCAGTCCTATATGTCATATAGTGTATGCATTAAAGTGTAGTTTGTAGAGTGAGTTTCTGCATGAAGATAGTGACACTTATCTTGGAGCACTCTCTTTGATATTTGACCTTATGACTCTTATAATATTTATGATGAAACATACGAATCCTAAAGACATCAAGAAGAAGTCTTTTATCTATGGTAAACACATCTTGCTCATGAAACCCATGATGCAAGGAATAACAATTTTCTTCATAAAATTATCGTTCAACGTCATAATGAAAACCGAACCTAGTTACCTTTCCTTCAACAGGCTGCAGAAGTGATTTGCTTCAATATTTAGAAGAATAACTTGATGAATGTAATTTAAAAATCAAGTAGGTGAAGTAGATTTAGATTTACTGCAATAGGGGTTCCTTCGAGTCTAGAAATTTTCACATACTTCAACTTATGACAATGACTCTTTTGACTTCTTGACATAGGACAAACCCTAGAAGCACTCAATGGGTGCTTGACCTCTAAAATAAAAGAGCTTGAGCATGAAACCCATGCTCCAAAAATAATAATAATAATTTTTTCCTTTCATTTTACAATATACAAGAATCAAAAGTACATTTCATATTTATGAAGACCAAACTTAGTTACACATTTTTCAACAATTGGAAGGTCGAATGAAGTCCAACATGTGCCAAAATGAATAAAAGGGGTCCAAAAATAGTGATGAAGGGGATGGCCCCTTGATCTCCAAGCAAATGATCTGTGGTGCCCCTAAGTGGTTGTGGGGCACAAAATCATCCTCATGAATCTCCAACTGAATCGAACAAGCATGCATCCCATCTGCAAGGGCTGCAACAATGATACAAGCCCTTTCTTTGTATCCCATGGAGAGACACAACCCCATCTGAGCTCTGGATCAACTGCCAAGTGTGTGGTGCAAGAGTGTAGCTGGTGTCGATTTGGGGTAGCATCGGATGTGCTCTAGCCACAAAAATTGGTTGAGAGGCTAAAGCACATGAGATCTCCAAGACCCAGAAATGGTTTGGGCAAAATCTAACCAGTTTGGAAGATATTAAAATAATTAATATTTTTAATGGAGTAAATATTAATGTGAATTAATATAAAACTGAGTTAGAATGGTCCAAAAGTCATGGATCAAGCCAGATCTAATCTTAGCCGTTGATTAGGGACTTAATCTCGGTTGTTGATGGACCAACAAGAAAAGTATAAGAAGAGTCTTGAGGGTCAGTTCGAGAACACACTGAGGGAGACTAGTCAGTTCGATTTCTGGAGCTGTCTTAGCTGAGAAATTTGAACTAGTGTTCTGGAGAGCAGCAGGAGGCAGCAAGTACGGAGCAGAGAGTCAAGATTAGCAACAGAAGACCAGCACAGAGGCAGGAGGGGCAGACGCTGAGGCAATGGGAGACTACGCAGTCACTAGAGGGCCTGCGTGGATGACACAGAGAGGCCCAGGGCTGACGCAGAGTGTCTGGGAGCTACGCAGAGGTTAGCCAGGCTAACGCTGGGATTGGGAGATTGGGTAAGCCAGTTTGGCACCCGGTTTGTTAATTTTAGGTATGTTCTATGCTAGAGCAATTTATTTAAATTTTCATAGTTAGCAATCACATCAGCGTTAAGGTAAACTGCAAATAGAACATAAATATAAATTGCAGAAGACAAGCCAAGACAAGAGGACACAAGATGTGGCGCTAGCTAGGGACAAACCCCAATGTGGGGAAACCCTTGATCAATTCTTCTTTTATGTTCTTCAAAGTTCAGCAGAGAAAGTGAGAGAGATAGTACTTTTACAATAGAAGTCAATATTTTGACTTTTGATATCACATGAGATCAGTTGAAGACATATTGCTTCAGTTGATTCTCTAAGGTGACTGCTTCACCTATCATAGTATTGTATTTCGTCCATTTGCAGCACCTTGCCGTGTAGCACCATGTTGTACCATCACACTGTTGGACCTGATGACTGATCTGCTCTCATTTGCTCTCATCATCATGCTGCCCATCATGCTGCATCTTCCATCATCATGTAGTGTCATCACTAATCATGCTGCCTTTTACATCATTATGTAGTCTTACTAATCATGCTGCCCTTTACATCAATATGCAGTCTCATTACTGATCATGTTGCCCTTTACTAACATGCCAAGCATCTTAATGTTGTACGAAAATATCACTGAGCTGTTCTCATTGATCCAAGAGAGGTTCCAGTACTGTTAGTGCAACCCTCTTGCTCCTTGAATAACTTATCCTTGAGGTTGCACTACTAGTCAAATCCATGTTGTCTAAGGTTCTTCTATGACAACACTTAGTCACCATGAATCTATTCTCAATGTTTATCCTCACGCTGTCACCTACAACAAAACAGGTCTCCTTGTTGCTCTTAGATGTCTCCATTTGACTGTGTTTAGGGCTGCTAGGACAGCGGATAAGTTAAGCGCTGTTTGGACAACGTATTGACTGTGGCTCCTTCATGCGAGCCTGCAGTTATCTCACTTGACTGCGGCCTTCTCTTTATTACTGCAACCACTATCTAGATGGCTATGATCTACTGCGGCTACTAGCTATACCTATGGATTATGACTACGGCTTGATTGCGGCCTTCTCTTTATTACTGCGGCTACCATCTACTGTGGCTACCATCAATGCCTGCGGGATTATGACGTGCTTCACTACGTTACCACTGCAGCTACCATGTATGCCTGTGGCTTTATCTCATGCTTGACTATGGCTCTTTCTACTGCAGCTATCCTTCACTGCATTTAGAACCTCTTTTCTGGATTGTGTATAAGGTGTTACATGAACAACATACATGACATGCCATGCGTATAGCTGTGGTAAGGCTCCTTCCGACAATGGCTTCACCATGAACAACATATAAGGCTTCCATAACTGCGAAAGAGTCTTTATTGACTGCATGTAAATGACTGCGTTGGATTGGGGCATCATCTGCAGCTAGGGCATCCAACGTGTTCTTTAGTGTCTTCTCCTTCTCCAAAAACCCAAGACGTGGAGAGGAGAAATCGCATGAAGAATGTGTGTGTAAATGACTTCAAATCCTCTTCTATTTATACTAAAACATAGATGATGAATAGACATGTCATTTGGGCTTCTGAGCCTACTCAAGTTGTTGGTCGACTTGACAATTTATTTTATAACATAAATAAATTCATAACTTCATAAATACTTATTGGAATCGAATGATCTTTAGATCAATCCTACACCTCTCGATGAGAGGGATCCAATAAAAATATCAGCTGCCATAAATAAGATAACTCACATGGAGTTCGGCCCTAGTTGCCTATTTTAACACTCCTCAACTAGGTAGAACTCTATCCACTGATCCATATGTCCTATTGTCACACAGATTGTCATGACAACGCTCAGACCGAGGGTTGTCACCCTAATCCTCGATCTCTTCGTTTAAGCCTGTCTCCCACGGCTAAGGGGGGTAGACCCTATGGGACAATGGATGACCAACTGTGGACCAGTTGGGTTGGGAGACACGAGGGAAAACAAGAACCTATTTGATTTTATTAAGTTAATAGACCAGTGCCTTATGGAGTTCATGATTAAACGATTGTTTATCGAAAGCTGCAGAAATATGAACTTTATAATTCCATGATTGACAATCATTTATAAGCAAAATATAAGATATTCAACAAATGCACAATGCCTTAAACAATAATCTAGCAATTAAATTTCTAAAGAATAAATGCTTTAAACAACCACGAAACTTAAATGCTGACCAGATTTCAAATAGTTAATCTCCAGATATAAACATTTTAAGCACATTTAACTTCACCACAGCAGAGAAGAGACTTTAGAAAAAGGATTAAGTTTTAATTAGCCTTTTTCAAAATTTTTGATTTTTTTTTTTTTTTTTGCAATTTTATTTTTAAAATCAAACTCGAACTAAACTAAACTACATCCTAAAAGAACCTTTTTATGTTTTTAAATGTTTGTTATGATATAAAATTCTAGAACTTAAAATCAACAAAACTAAAATTACAATTTAATCTAAACTAAAACTTAATGCCTAATCTATGTACAAAAATACAAAAATGAAACAATATAAAATCTAATTCTAAATACAACTTAAATCTAAGACCTGAAATATATATATATATATAACAGGTTGGTCTTTGGGTTATTTTTTTTAATTTAGATTTAATTTAGTTTTATATTAGTTTTAATTTAGAATTTAAAATTATTAAAAATTAATTATATATATATATAAACAAAACTAAATAAATTAAAAACTAAATAAAATTATTCTAAACTAAAAGAAACTCTTTATGCTTTTTTTTTAATTTTTTATAATTTCTTATTATTTTTTATATTTTAAAATTTTAAATTCAAAATGAAACAAAACTAAAAAAAAACTCTAATATAAAACTAACCTAATCTATAAAAACTAAAGGGAACATTTTTTTATGCTTTTTTTTTTTTTTTTTTTTTTTTTTTTTTTTTTTTTTTGTTAAATTGTTATAAAATAAATAAATTCATAATTTCATAAATACTTATTAGAATCGGATGATCTTTAGATCAATCCTACACCTCTCGATGAGAGGGATCCAATAAAAATATCAGCTGCGATAAATAAGATAACCCACATGGAGTTTGGCCCTAGTTGCCAATTTTAACATGGTTGTACTGAAGAAGTGCTGAATAATAAAATCCTCCATTGGTGCACCGGTTTTCCTACATTGGATTTTTCAAGGGACATTTGTCCAAAATCTTTGTGTCGATGTGTTGATTCTTGTGCATGTATTTGTTTCTGTATTATGGTGTGATATTTGCAGCATAATTTATTTTAATGTTTATTGAAGGTATTTCATAAATAACTTATTGAAAATAAGTAGGCAAAGTAAATCAGATGTTGCAGTGATAGAATTTCCACATGGTATTAGAGCAAGTAATCAGAGATACGGAGCGAAAATCAGTTATGGGTCAAGACCATGATGCAGAGGCATCCACGTCAGGGGACTCGCACAGATTTTCAGAAAATTGCACAAGAGATTTCGATTTCTCCATGTTGGCTTCCATGATGGAAGAAGAAGTGGCTTGTATGACTAGTTTTGCATCATCATAAGTATGGTACATAGACAGTGGAGTCTCTTGGCATTTGACGAGAATCAGGGAATGTTTCTCATAGTATCGAGAAGAGAATATGAACTTTTAGATCACCATGGGGAACAAGGCAAAGTGTACTCCAGTAGGGAAGGGTACCATAGTTTTTCAAAAAGAATCAGTAGAACAGTTTCGCGCTACAAATGTGTTGCATGTACTAGGATTGGCGATGAACTTACTTTCTGTGTCGCAACTTCAAGGCAAGGGCTATGACGTCTACTTCATCAAGGAGAAGGTATACGTCAAACACCCGAGCTGGAAAAAGAAAGTGTAAGATCGGGATAAAAAGTAACAGGTTGTACAGATTACAACTAGAATCACCAATGTCACTAATAGGCAGTCATGGAGACAAGGACGTGAAATTATGGCACAGAAGAATGGGACATTTGCACCATGGGGCTCTGAGAATTCTTGGGAGCACTGTAACAAGAGTTCCGGATCTTAGTACGGAACGAGATGATGTATGCAGAGAATGTGCTCTAGGAAAGTATGCCAAGGCAGCATTTCCTAGGAGTAAACACAAGGCCAAGACTGTACTAGGATTGATACACTCAGGTATCTACGGACCTGTGTCCACCAAAGCTCATAGTGGTGCCGAGTATTTCCTTACCTTCATTAATGACCACTCAAGGAAAACTTGAATTTGTTTTCTGAAAATCAAGGACGAAGTTTTATGTTGATTCAAAGAGTTCAAGGCTTTGGTGGAGAATCTGACTGGGAAGAAAATAAAATTTTTGCGCTCAAATAATGGAGGAGAGTATGTCGATATGGACTTCATTGGTTTTTACACTAAGGAGGGCATCAGAAGAAAGTGGACAGCTCCGTACAATCCGGAGCAGAATAGAGTAGCAGAAAGGAAGAACAGGACTATTGTAGAAGCAGGTAGGGCCATGATGTATGATCAGGATATGCCAAAATTCCTGTGGGCAGACACATGCAACACAACAATCTATGTTCAGAACAGGACTCCTCATCAGGCGTTGGGCAAGATTACTCCAGAGAAAGTTTTCACAGGGAAGACGCTTGAAGTCAGTCATTTCAGGATATTTGGGAGTTTAGCATATTGCCGCATACCCGACGAAAAGAGGAAAAAGTTGGATCAACCTGCGGAAAAGGGATATCTAGTGGGATATAGCGAGAACACTAAGGCATACATAATCTATCTTCCAGGGAGCAGGAAGGTAGTGGTTCGACGAGATGTAAAGTTCATGGAGGACAGGGCTTTCAGAAAATCTCGTGAGATGCCTTTTGAGGAACAGTCAAAAGAAGA
Organism: Pinus taeda; assembly: GCA_000404065.3. Lineage (NCBI taxonomy): Eukaryota > Viridiplantae > Streptophyta > Pinopsida > Pinales > Pinaceae > Pinus > Pinus taeda. Next base: position 10,352 of record APFE031008297.1, on the reverse strand, counting down.
GTTGTTGGTTAAACCTCTTCAACCAACAGAATTAAAGAAGTCTTCCTCGGATCAGGAAGATTCACAGGATGAGGAGGAGCTAACAGAGGCACCTGCGGGTAAAGGAAGAACTAGCAGGGAACTTCGTCCAATTGTGCGAGATGCAGAGAACTTCATCAGTGCGCCAAGAAACAATAAGAGGGAGCGAAAACAACCAGATAGATATCAGGCATTAGTATCTCAAGATGGGGAGCCTGCCAGTTTCCAGGAGGTAGCTCAACATCAGGTTTGGCTAGATGCGATGGTAGAGGAGTACAACTCCATAATGGTGAATGATGTCTGGGAGGTAGTGCCAAGGCCTCAAGACAGATCAGTAGTAGGTTCGAGATAGATCTACAAGATCAAATACGCTGTAGACGGCAGCGTTGAGAAATACAAGGCCAGGTCTGTCGCTAAGGGTAATGCTCAAAAGGAAGGAATTGTCTACGAGAATACCTTTGCCCCGGTAGCCAGGTATACATCTATTAGGACCGTGATATCTCTTACATCTCAGATGGGGTGGGAGATTCATCAGATGGATGTCAAAACGACTTTTCTGAACGGGGTAATAGAAGAATAGGTATGCATTGAACAACCAGAGGGCTTTGAGACACATGAGAAGAAGTCTCATGTATGCACATTGAAGAAAGCCTTGTATGGGCTGAAATAGGCACCTAGACCATGGTATGGTCAAATCGATGGCTACTTGCAAAAGATGGGATTTTGAAAGAGTGACGCAGATCCGAATCTCTACTATTTGGTTATAGAGAATGAGCCACTATTCTTAGTATTGTATGTGGATGATCTCTTTCTGATAGGATCATCGAGGGTCATTAGGGACTGCAAGAAGAATCTAGCCATAGAATGTGATAAGAAGGATTTGGGACTAATGCATTACTTCCTAGGGTTGGAAGTTTGGCTGCAGAAGGGAGAGATCTTCCTTGGGCAAGAGAGGTATGCTACAGAAATCCTGAAAAGATTCAAGATGGAGGACTGTAGACCCATGGCTACTCCAATGATCACCAACTGGAAGAAGATGATGCATCAGAAGACAAGAATGTTGATCCCACCCTATGCAGGCAGCTCATAGGGTCCCTGATGTATCTGGTCAATACGAGGCCAGACATTTGCTACACTGTCAACATCCTCAGTCAATTCATGGTGGAACAGAAGAGGGCGCATTACGCAGCAACCAAACACGTTCTCAAGTATTTACAGGGAATAATTGATTATGGACTCTCGTATAGTAGGGGTAAGGATATCAAATTGAGTGGATTTACTGATGCAGATTGGGCAGGAAGTTCAGTGGATAGGAAAAATACCTCTGGGTATTGTTTCAACATTAGATCAAGAATCACTTCCTGGTGTAGTAGGAAATAGAAGTCCGTGGCTCTGAGCTCATCTGAGGCAGAATATATGGTGGCGATCACAGCTTCGTGTGAGGCCATATGGCTTAGAAAACTACTTGTGAACCTATTTAGAAGGAAAATGGAGGCGACTAGGATCATGTGCGATAATCAAAGTTGCATCAAACTCTCTGAGAATCCAGTGTTTCATGATCAGTCAAGGCATATTGATATCCGGTGTCACTTTGTCAGAAATTGTGTTCAACGAGGAGCTGTACAACTGAGCTACACTCCTACAGGAGAACAGGTGGTGGACATCCTCACCAAGGCCCTTGGAAGGTCAAAGTTTGATTACTTCAGGGAAAAGATGGGGATGATAAAGAACCCGTTTCAGTGGCAAAAATGGGGGTGATAGTAGCACAGATGCAGAGGGAGTTGCAGTGCGGATGCAGTGTTGAGAGAAAAGGACTAGCAGCAGCACGGATGCAGAGGGAGTTGCCGTACAGATGCAGTAGTGGCAGTAGCAGAGCCATGGGCAGCAGTATAGGATGCAACAGTGCAGAGGATGTTGGGCAGGTTGGCTTAGCATTAGCACGGGGACCAATGCCAAATGATCAGGGTGATACTCAGTGAGGAGTATTACTAGAGCACAGTCCTCGCTAAGAGGGAGTGTTGATTTATGGTAGCATCGAATGTGCTCTAGCCATGAAAATTGGTGGAGATGCTAAAGCACATGAAATCTCCAAGACCCAGAAATGGGTTGGGCGGAATCTAACCAGTTTGGAAGATATTAAAATAATTAATATTTTTAATGGAGTCCCTAAGTCTAAACTTAGGGAAAATAAAATATTAATGTGAATTAATAAAAAATTGAGTTAGAATGGTCCAAAAGTCATGGATCAAGCCAGATCTAATCTTAACCATTTATTTAGGGACTTAATCTCAGTCGTTGATGGACCAACGAGAAAATTATAAGAAGAGGCTTGAGGGTCAGTTGGAGAACACTGAAGGAGGCCAATCAGTTCGATTTTTGGAGCGAGGTTAGTTGAGAAATTCGAACTAGTGGTCTGGAGAGCAGCAAGAGGCAGCAAGTACGGAGCAGAGAGTCACAATCAGCAACAGAAGACCAGCACAAAGGCAGGACAGGTAGACGCTAAGGCAGCAGGAGACTGCGCAGTCACTAGAGGGCTTGTGTGGGTGACGCAGAGAGGCCTAGGGCTGACGCAGAGTGTCTGGGAGCTACACAGAGGTCAGCCAGTGCCGGAGAATTTTTCTTTCTGTTGGGTAAGCCAGTTTGTCACCCGGTTGTACTGAAGAATTGTTGAATAATAAAATCCTCCCTTGCTGCACTAGTTTTCCCACATTGGGTTTCTCCAGGGACTGTTATCCAAAATATCTATGTCGATGTGTTGATTCTTGTGCATGTGTTTGTTTCTGTATTATGGTGTGATATCTGCAGTAGAATTTATTTTAATGTTTATTGAAGGAATTTCATAAATAGCTTATTGAAAACCAGGTGCATCATCATCAAATAAGTGGGACACGAGCAAACATTGAATGGTGCTGAAGGATCCCATGGCATGGCTATCTACCCTCTGCTATAGTGTAGGCCCATAGCTCTCAACGCACACCCTATAAATGCCAATATGACCATCTAGACGACATGGACCCCGTATAGGGAGACCAAACCCCAAGACGAAAACCCACCTGCAATCCTGCATAAGATCCAATGCGTCTCCTCACCTTCAGGTACAACAAACCGTTATTGTAATTGAGCAAATGAGCTTACAAGGCATGGAACCAAGTGGGCACTTCATAGTGGCATGCCCTTCCATAATGGGCTTTAGAGTGTACAAGTGTCTCTAAGTTCAAGGAGGTTAATCAAGGACCCTATTAAGTGGGTTCAACCTCTAAGGGAGTGACAAGTCCATTGTACATTCATTATATGGTCGTTGTCATGTGATATATTGATGGAACGGAGCGGGGCATCAGGGAAGGCTCCAAGCCACATGTTGTGGGACAAGGGTAGTTCTGATGAGGGAAGCCCACACTTGGGTGTATAGATGTAGGAGGGAGCAATCGTGGTACATGAGTTACCCCGACCTTTGTTTTTCCACCCTTTTTCATATGCCTTTTGCCTTTTATTGATTTTTCTTTTATAATTGCTCAGGGCTCTGAGGGATAAGAGCATGATGCAAATTTTATAGTAGTGAATACCCCCTTTGAGGTTGGGTAGTTCATCGCCCAACAATGGTTGGGACAATCATGGGTTCCTTAGTAATGCAGGGGGGCGATATAGGGGCCATAGGAACCAGGGTGATGGCCGTGATGATAGGGGTAGAGCTCATGTTGGCTTTTGCCCACGTGCTAAGTTTGTATGTCCTGACCATCTTTTGCATTTTATGTTACATTACTTGTTGAGAGTGGCCAAATTATGCTTGTTACTTTTTGTTAGTTGCATCAACCTCTGGGGCATCATTCCAGGCCTGACCCAAAGTGTTGACAACGGAAGGGGGAGGCTAACTCCTTATGGACCCAATGGACAAATGTGAACCCAAATGGAAAATATGTGAAAAGGGGTATAATGAGCAGAGGGGAGTGATGTATGTAATGTGGGGAAGTGGGACCATGCAAACAAAATCAAGGTTTCTCATGTAGCGCCATTCTTAAAGCTAGTAGCCAATAGAGGAGATTCCACGGGACTAGGATACAAGGTTAACCACCAAGTTGGACAAGGGGACAAGAGTACAGACCAAGCCCATTCTTTCCACCAAATCCCCCCTCTAATCCGTGTCCAGAAGTGTGCATAATATGTAAGCAAAAATACCCAAGTACATAATAAAAGTCATATCTTCAGGGTTGGAAGGCTCACATTCAGACATATCATCATGGCAGATGGGCGAGGGCACATAATGGCTGGCTCAGGTGGAAAATATGGTGGCACATCTAGTTATCTGGTGGCTGCAAGGTGTTGCTGGCTGCTGGCTGAAGACAATCTAGTAGAAAAATTTCTCCTATGGGTGTCACCCACTAGTGGTGGGTAACATCTGGCTCCAACTGGGACATGATCTCTCAGTAGAGTGCATGAACGTACTTGAACGAAGAGGTCATGAGAACACCAATAATCTCTTGCGACCGTAGACTTGTTACCTGCACATCAAAGACTAAGCATATGGGGCAACATGTTTTTGTGGCGTCTTATGATCAACCATGCTTTTGTTAGGCCATAAAAATCAACAAGAAAACAAATCTAATTCTAAATGTGATTTTAATCTAAATGCAACTAATTTAACATGAATAAAATGTGATATTAGTTCTAATGTGAAAATCAACATGCGATGCATCTTACTCTAATATGCTTATTACATCATACAAATACTAAATGTAATCATAGACCCAATGTAACCAACATATCATCCAATCAATATGAGAAAAATTGCCCCTTTGCTTACTCATGCAATTGATCCAAAGGCAAGGGCAACAATGGCTATATGGAAGGTCGCAAGGGCGAGAGGTGGGAAAATAGAATGACCACATAGAGTATCACGGGGAAAGAGGTAACAGAGGGATGTAATCTACTCCACAGATCCTTTCTTCCAACCAAAAGATAGAGATATCAACAATTAAGCTCATAAACCTTCGATGGATGGCAACCTCAGGGATATCATCCTCATCATGGTCCTTATCATTCATATCGTGCTTTATGGTCACCATAGGGTCCAAAAAGGGAGATTGATGACATGAGGAGACACAACAAGCATGTTACTCATGACGATCATATTCAGGCGAGAGAAAGGATTCTTTGCTACAAGAAGGGTTGAGGAAAGGGTCCACCCGCGACTCAACTACAACCCTAAAACTGTGAAGAGAGACAAGGGTCTTGTTGGTATCCTCATCATCAGTTTCATAGATGGAGACCTTGTCAAAACGATTCCCATGCACATCCCATTTCCCTTCTTCATTATGTAAGTAATCACTGATATCAATATTTGAAGGGGTTATGGGATCACCGTCTCTAAGGTCTTCAAAGAGTGGATTATCAAAAATAGTATCTTCGGAAAAGGTGGAGTTAACCTCAACTTCACTTTCCATAGACTCATCCTCCCTACCACACGTGCTATGAAACTTATCTTCATCACCTTTTTCGTCATGTGGACCTTGGGAGAACCCTCCTTCCTGCTCATCATCTAGATTCCCAAGGTCATCATGTTGCTTAATGAAGGCTTCCTCTTGAATGTTTAGTGCAGGGCATACTTGAAAATGTCTAAGAAAGCCATCAAAGAATTCCTCAATAGACGAGATGCTCCTACGTTTGTGATTTTGCAACCACGAATTATGACCATGGAGGGATCTCATGAACAACAGTATAAGGACATCTTGGTGGACCACTTGCACCTTTGAAGTATGTGCAATAATTTTTTCTACATAATCAATTGTAGAGAGTGGACCACCATCAAACATGGGCACCTGACATACTATCTTCCTTGTGACATGATTAGGGTGTCCAAGGATGCTAATGGTGTCCAAAGCAGGAAAATCATCAAAGAAAGACATCCTATTGAGATATACATGTAAATTATGTAGGGTTAACTTGCAATGCCTTGAAAGATGCTTGCTTCACCCTACAAGCATTGAATTTTAAGTTCAATGAAGAATTAGGGCTCCGTTCTTCTAATGGAGTCGCCAAGAATGATATGTCAATGATGTCATATAGGAAACAAATGCACGTCTCGTGTCCCTAGCAACAACGTCAAAAATGCTACTGCTCAATCTAGGAAGGGTCCTAGGAGGGGTTCCAAAGGGACTACTACTAAACCAAGTGACAACAGTGGGACAAGCACCCACGGTCACCTCAGTCATTGTCCCTTGCTCTTTATAGACTTTATCAGATGGGAGGAGTCCCGATATGGAGGAAATTGCTCGAATAATTGGATAAATGGAAAGGTTTATGTGATTTCCTAGGCCCATTCAAAGGAGAGGTTCATTTAATGGTTCAAATACTTAAAGAAAAGTTGAAAGGCTCCCCAAGAAAGACCTATGAAGGATGACCTTGGGCTTAGGAATAATAAAAAATGATTGCCTAAGATCAAAACTTCCAGAATCCCTCACTTGTGATTGATGTGTTTATACTAGGGTTCCAAGTGAGGCAAGGATGGCTCATTTAATGGAAAGATTCAAGTAAAGTGTGAGCTTTGGGAGAAGCTAGCGTGACTTTCCATGAAAAGCCCCTTGAGAGAAATACTATAAGAAACTAAGGGTTCAGAGATGTACCGTGGTAAAGGCTCATCCAATGATCACCTATAGTTAAGAGAAAATGTTTTGAATGATGAACTACAAAGTGCAAACCTTCAAGAAATCCCCAAGTCAAAGTAGCTTCAAGGGTTCCCTCAATGTTGTAGAAAACGTCCCCCCCCCCCCCCCCC
>APFE031008289.1:246720-269024 GCA_000404065.3 Pinus taeda | reverse complement strand
CCTCCGGAGACAACACAAAATTCACCCCTGCAAGAGTGACGCGTCCATCATGAAGGTGCAAAACAAATAAGCGGGCCAACTCCCTGTGGTGCTGAATCTGGGCAATCCTCTCACAAAACTGAAAACATGACATATAACGGAAACAATTCACTGCCATAGGATAGGCCTGCAACTCTGCCAAAGAGGTGGGCTCCTCTCTTTTATGAAGACCACCTTTGCCACCCCTACGAGGCCTCCGCTGTACCTCAACCTCTGTGGAAGAAGACCAGTCACCACCTTGCTCATAGGTTTCAGTGGTTGACATGGTGCTTTTGAGCAAAGTGGATAAAATAGATAAAGTAAATTGTTGCCCTTGCCTGCAAAAATGCTGAGTTGTATGCTGTTTTCAAGGGGAACAAAATCATGAAGGAAATGTTAGGGGAGGGAATTTTTTAATAGGGAATGGGAAAAATATGTGAAAACAAGGAATTTTTAAGGGATAATTCACAAAATGTCAACATATAATCTCATCTACATCATCAGGAAATCATTTGCAAAGAAATATTCTTATTAGGGAAAACATGTATGATAGTAACCAAGGGAAAGGACATACATTTCAACAGGGGTATGGGACAGCATTGTTCATTTGAGTTTTTGTGCTTTAATGTACATCATGAGGCAAACTTTGTTGTTTCAAAGGGAATCATGTACATTTGGTCATAGGGGAAGGAGGGCTTTATTTACTTTTTTGTCAAAAGGAGAAAAGGGATTTCATTGACAACTTCAAAAGGGAAAAGAGTTTTATTGAAGCAAGGATATTAGGGGATAGAAGGGAAAAGGGAAAACAGGGTTTGGTTTTGGCAGACACAACAACACTATTTTTGTAATGAATAGCCAAAGCAATGTCTTTTGATAAATACACATAGCTGCATTATCTTTGTTTTTGCTTTGAATATACACAGCAATATTTTCTCTGTTTTGTAATGACTATGCACATCAATCTTTTCTCTGTTTTTTTGTTTTATTATTTTTCCATTATATTGCTCTTTCTCTTTTTGCACAACATATTTTAATCCTTGCTGTGTTTATTTTTATCCTTGTTGTATGGAGGGCATTAGGGTTTAGGAATGTACTTGAGGGAGGGGTAGGGTTTAGAAATTGGGGATGGGGAAACTTAGTATTCTTTGCAAATGAGATAAGATAGAGAAATATTATGACAATTGTGAATTTAATGGGAAACAATGGAGGGAATAAATGGGAGTTTAAAACCTTGAAAAAACACCAACCCTAGCACTATGCCTACATGAACAAGCAATAACTAAAATCCATTTCTCTTTACATTTTTGGTGGCAAATATACATGAACACAAGCCCATTATTCATATTTCAAGCATCCAACAGGTTAATAGACCCTACCTCGATCAATTTAGCAAGCAAGAGGGCAATTTGAGAAAATTTGAAGTGGTTTTGCGGAAGACAGTTTGACTGGTTGCGCACAGGCTTTGACAGGTCGCGCACAGCTTGACAGGTCGTGCACAGCTTGACAGGTCGTGCTCGTTAGGAATTAACACTGCGGAGGGGCTGCTGACTGGTCGCGCACTGCCCAACAGGTCGCACACAGTCCCTGATAGGTTGCGCACCTGAAAATGACCGAAATTCTTTGCAATTCGCCTCCTTTCGCCTTCTTCGCCCTCTCACTCTTCTTTGCAAACTCTTAGATGCACAATGAGGGTGTTTAGAGGGAATTTGACTCTTTATAGACCCAATTTGAAAAAAATTACTTACCAAACCCACTTTCTAATGTTTTGTTTTGGCATTCACTTTTAACACTTGTTTGAGTTTTCTTTGTCCTGATTTTGGCTCTTTGAGTGCTTTAACTCCATTCTTTTTGCAGGTAGACCATCTGATGGACTCTGGCGAGAAGACCAGGGTTATTGCCGGAATTTTGAAGAATTTTTTAAATTTCCTTATTTTTTGCAAAATTGACATGAGCTTGGGTTTAAAAACAGGGTTTTTAAATCCAAGGTATAAATGAGCTGTACCTGATGAAAATATCAATGAAACATATTTACATACCTCCTTCTGGCTTGCTGGGGACTGATGGACTTTTGACTCATGACATTGCAAAGACTTTTGACCGAAACCCTAGACCTAAGACTTTGGATTTCAAGACAAAGCAAAACAAATGTGACACAAGCTCATTAACTGATATGACCTGATCCAGCAAAGCCAAGAAGGGAACAAGGACCAGCTCCTCCATCAGTTTTATGGCATGCCTAACGGGATGCAAAACTGACAGTGATGAGACACCTACCTATGCATAATGCAAAGATCTTTTGATCACCGATGGAGGGCTCAAGACCGACACTAACAGGTCAAACCTGGCCTTCTCCTCCAAGTCAAGTCACCCAATATGATATTGCACTTTGCTCTACTTGTATGACCCATATTTTTGGCCCTCCTAAAATAACGAATTGCCCTAAAATTTTGGCCTTGCAATAGTTGCCCCAAAACCCAAAAAATTTGTCCCCTTGTAATATTTCATCAGAAAAATGCAAACCGTAGAGAGAGAGAGAGAGAGAATATATTTTGGCCTCCTTCTTTGTCCTTCTTTTCCTTCACTTTCTTTCCCAGAATCTGTCTTGTATATTTTTTGGCCTCCTTCTTTGTCCTTCTTGTCCTTCACTTGCTTTCCCAAGATCTGCCTTGTGTGAGAATGAAAATGCTCAAATGGAGGAGGTCGAGCTAACCTTATATTGTAGGTTGTATTGGGTGAATGGACATGTCTCTTGGCTAGGGCTAACTTGACCTAGAGGGAAGCCTACTTGTCACTTTTGGAGCCAAAATTTACATTTGAAAGATTCAAATTTTCATCTTTAAAAAGTCACAATGAGACTTTAACTCAAAATAAGTTTCCCTTTGATTCAAGCATTATAAATATGCTTTACAATGATAAATAAAATTACATAAAGTGACAAAATGTACATTACGAAGACTGACCATAGTTACAAATTCAACACTCCCTCTTAACTAGGGAGGCATTTTTAATCATTGTTATAAGTGTTCTCAAATTCAATAAATTCCTTTAAAGAAAAAAGTTATCCATCATTACTAGCATCATCATTTATCATCAGCATCAGGCAGTGGAAAAATTTGAGGCAGTACCAAACCAATGACAATGTCATCATCATATTAGGACTTACTCCTCCAAAGTGATCGGTCCTCAAATCCCATGGCCTCTACCTAGGCCAAAATGTCTGGACCCTCAACTAGCAAGCACTCGCTCACCCTTCCTAGGCCAAAATGTAGAGACCCTCAACTAGCAATCACTCACTAACCCTTCCCGGTGAGCACTCTCGGCCAAGACCTCATTCAACCCCTTCTAGGTTGGTAATAAGGTCTAGATGCTGAAAGGACCTATCTCCACCCTTCCTGGTTTGTGATTAGGGTCTAGAACCTCACTCCACCCCATGGAAACTTTTAGGGGCTAATATTCGCAGGTGAGCTAATATTTCATGTTTTCTCAAAAAAAAGTTTCGCTAATTTCCATTCTTTTGTAAAAATGCTTCGCCCAAATTTTATAATATAAAATTATTTTACCTCAAAAATCACCAAATTTTATATAGACTATATAGAATCCTTATAAAGTTGAATAATCTCACAAAAATATTGCTAAACATTTTATAGTTTTCATATTAGGTACTAATACGATTTGCCAAGATTTCTAAACTTTTAGATACATGTCCATCCTTAAAATTTTCCCTACTCCACCCTTCCCGGTGTGTAATCAGGGTCCAAATGTTGAAGGACTTTACTCTACCATGTGTGGTGTGTGATTAAGGTCTAGGACCTCACTCCACCATTCTTGGTGTATGATGAGGGTCCTCCTCCAAGAGAAACTCACACAACTCTACCTATTGTGCCCTATGGGTCCCTTGGATCCATTTTCCTTTTTGGGAGAATATCCATCCGTGCTATAGACATATCAAAATTCCATATCAACGAGAGGGGTAATATCCATGAGCACCATCTTGTCTCTGAAGTACATGAACTTGTCTCTCAGTAATGACATCATTAGAAAATCAATTGTCTTCTCATCAATGGAGATGTACTCGAGCCTTATTTCTCTCCTCTGCACCATGTCATGGATGTAGTGATACTTGATCTCAATATGTTTTGACCTGTCATGGAACATGAGATTCTTTGAAATATTCACACAAATTTTATTATCGCATTCTATCACTATCGGTTCCAAATCTTAGTCGAACAATCCTAAAAACAATTTCTAGAGCCATACTGCTTCAGTCTAAGCATCATTGGCTATGATGTACTCTACTTCAGCAATGTTAAGTGATATCGGCCTTTTCTTCATGCTCATCCATGATATCATAGTAGATCCCAAACTAAAGCATACTCCCGAGGTACTCTTCCTATCTTTATCTCTTCTTTTCAAATCAACATTCGTATATCCCTAAAGTTGTACATCCTTGTTTGCAACAAATCTCAAGACATAAATCACTATACCACACAAATATCTCATAATGTGCTTTGCAAAAATCTAATGCTCATGTATTGGTTCAACCTGGAACTGCCTCAATGTGTTCACAACAAATCATATGTCTAACATTGTGTGAACCAAATACATCAATAACCAATCAACCATCGGTACATAGATGGATCTACTAATTTGGAATTGGAACTTCTTAATTTCTTGAATTTGGTTACAATGGGAGTTGCCATGAATTTGCAATCCATCATACCAAATCTCTAAAGGATCTCTAACACATACTTTCCTTGACCAAGGAAGACTTCGCCAGGTTTTTTCCATACATCTAATCCTAGGTAATAGTGCATCAACCCAAGATCCTTCATATCGAACTCACAAGCCAACTGCTTCTTGCACTGAATGATAAGAGGCTCGACACCTATCAGAAACATGTCATCAAAATATAATAGTAAGATCACAGGTGCATTCTTCACATCCTTAAATTAAAGGTTTGGGTTGACTTCACTCTTGGTAAATCCCAGTATCGTCAGATAACTATCGATATCAGCATACCAAGCTCTTGGAGCTTGTTTGAGTCCATACAAGGCCTTCTTCAACCTGCAAACATGAGATTCCTTTGCAAATACCTAAAATCCTTGAGGTTTCTCTATGTACACCTCTTCCTCAATCACATCATTGAGGAAAGTAGTCTTCACATCCATCTGGTGCAATTTCCATTACAATTAGGTAGAAAGAGAAATGATGGAGCTAATAGAGATGTACCTAACAACTGGACCAAACTTGGTCTCATCATAGTCTTCTCCCTCTTTTTGGGAGAATACTCTGGCCATTCCTGCACCTTGTATTTGTCAATACTACAATCTGCAAGATGATTAATTTTGTATATCCACTTGGAAATCACCACTGACTTCCCTTCAGGCCTTGGCACAATATCCCATACATCATTCTTCATGATCGATTGATGCTCTTCATTCATTTATTCCTTCCATACCAACTAGTCAACTACTTCATATGTGGAAGGTTCTTCATCATCAAAGAGTTTTGTCATGAAAGCTACATATCTTGAGAACCTCTTAGGTTTCTTCATTTTGTTGCTACAACACTCAAAAGTTTATCCTGTATACCTAAATTTTGGGTTCCCTCATGCTTTTCAAGGTCTTAGTGGATTCCCTATTGATTGCAATAGTTAAAACTCTCTAATAATCTAGAGCTTGTATGTCCAGTTTACCGTGATTATCCTCATCATTAGGGTTTATGGAATTTTTCATTCATTCATCATGCAAAGAATGTTTCAGCACCGCCTCTCTATTTGTGTTTATGAAGATTAAAGGAAGTGGTTTTATGAAGTTGTCAAAGTTATACTTATGTGCTCCTTTTGTATGCCCAGGCTTTGGAAGTAGATATCATTACGTTAAGGTTTACAAGATGTATCATAAACCATTCATGGTTCTATTTTGACATACCATCACAAGGGTCAACTTGGCTTCATCCACGCTTGAGTTCACAAGAAACAATTATTTTGATCTCCCCACCACTTGGAACATCCCCCTTACTCAACTTCCTATCATGCTTTGACTATGGTTTCCTAGGGTCTAACTGTTCCTTTAAACTAGCTAGGGTTTCCATTTTTTTCTAGTAAGTCTATCCTTAAAATTTCAAAACTTGTGCTTTGTTAACCTAATCGCAGGTCACAATCACAATCTACAATGGTAGCCTTACTAGCCACTAAAATTTCAATTTGCGACCTTCCCTAAGAACATTTCACATTTATTCTCAAATTGCATCATGATTGTATAGTTACCTCTCATTTCTTTCTAAATTTGCAACACGCAACTAGTCACTAGACTTGCACCTTGCAACTAATCATTAAAATTGTGATTTGTGACTTGCACTAGAATATTGAAATGCGACTTGGATTACCTTCATCACATGCAATAAAAACACTACAAATTATCTCATTGCAACCTCCTCTAAATGATCGGTTCATTCATAACACTCATTTGTTCTTGTTTCATTTTCCAAGTGTTCATTACCTTCCCTTGCATACCTCCAGGCTTCAAATACGAGCTCTCCTCCTTATTTATCCTACACCTAGCAAACGAATCCTTGTGTTGGATAAGGTTGTCATTGATGTCAATATGATTTCATGTCTAACATTATTGAAGCTATCCCGATGTTTCATTGATGATGGCAAGCCCTAAAATTTGGAAAGTTCTTATATACATTTATGAAACCCTAACATAAGCGCTAGGTACTCTATCCTTGTTGAAGCCCTATTGAGATATTCACGATTCCCTATTCATTGTTCCTTATTTTAAAAAGAAGCTATAATCCTAATAGGTCCATGACAATAATGACCCTAGCATTATTGTAGACCTAACTTTTCTACCCTAAGCCTATGCTCACAAATGAAACCCTAAGCCCCAAATGCATATGCCAAATATAACACTAGCACTACATTACCATGAAGACCTAACACTACCTTACCATGATTCCCTAAATATATGAATCCGTAAAAAGGCCCTAAGGAACCCTTGATCTAGTCTTTGGAGAAGCCCTATTCTAATCCCATGCACATAAATCCCTAAACTCCTGCTTGTTCAAGATGTCAAACCTTAAAGTCTGAAAAGAAAAAAATTACTTTTGAAATTGACACAATATATGATAATTGTTGCTTACACCATCTTGGAGAGGAGGCCATTGAAGAGAATTTGATTTTTAAAGTTAAAATATGTCAAAATTTGACAATCTGGCAATCTGACTTATGTAGGCTTGACATGCCTCTCCAACAGCCATGGCCCTTAAATTGGAAAAAAATTATTTATGCTAGTAATGGGAAATTCATTTAGTATAGTTCTGATTATCATTAATTCGGTTTAGAAAAATAACAATTGCAAAACATAAAGAAATCTTGGCTAGATGAATCTATTGAAGCTTCTGTTAGTGAATTGGATTGGAGACCTGTAGCTAGTTTTTGGGAAAGTGTGAATTGTCTGCTCGATATTATTGTGAAAACTTTTGTGGAATTCTTCTACTTAGTGAAGAGAAAGTGTTAAGGAAGATACTTCTATTGCAGACCTACTCTTTTGCAGTTTTGTGGTTTAATTTTGTAGATAAAATTCGGACCTTGATGAAGACCCTAAATGCTTGAAGTTTGAACTTGTGGAAACTGACCTACAACAATTTAAGTAGCTTAGACTTGTAGCTGGTACTGCGGATCTATATAATATTCTGACATATGGAAAACACTATCTTTAGGCTTCCTTAGACCTGCATTTCAGACTTGTAGAGTAAGCAAATTGTCCTACAATTTTCAGACCTGTAAACAATACAATTCAATCTTGTAACTACTATGATTTTGGGATTGAATCTTGAAATAAATCTATGGAATGTGGAGGATATCCATTCAAGCATGTGGAACCATTTCATCCTTGGACCTACGATGTTAGGATATAAATTCTTGACATATTTTGAGAATAGTCTATTGGGAATTGGATGGAAAATTGGTGTTTCTTGTGAGCAGGCATGAAGAGTTAAGGACAACAAATCTTGAAGAGAAAATTGTAAAATCAGTGTATTGAAGAACCATTGGAGGTAGTTTAGAGGTGTTTGAAGACATTCTTTATTGGGGAGATCTTTTGGGCATGTTGGGGCAGCTTGTTAAGCTTGGATGGACGAAGTTTCTAGAGCCTCTCCTTGTGAATAGAATAGGGCCAAGATTGAAGCATTTTGTGAAGTTACTTTGAAGTGCTTGAAGACTTGTTTGGACTTGAAGACATTTTGTTCGAAGAATTGTTGAAGATCTTATTGAATACTTGTTGAGTGGCTAGTAGACTTTGGATATCTATGAGGCAATTGAATATGCATTTGGAGAAACATCATTGTTGTCATGATTAAGTAGTTTTTGATACATAAAGAGGGGATGATTTGCTAGCTAATGATAAGGTAGATTTGGAGACACTTTCACAGAGCTAGATTAAAAAGGACGTGAGGAGAACATATTGAAGACATCTTGGAAACCCTTTGAAGCTAAACTTGAGGAACACATTGAAGACTTTGGAGATACTTTGAAGCTAATTGTAGACATCTTGGAGACTCATTGAAGTTCATCATGTAGACCTTTGGGAACCTTGGTGAAGAATATTTTTCAAGACTTGGTGAAGAGGATATTAGAAGTCTTGAAGCACTAACCCATCCTGAATAATTGAAGCAGAGGGTTGGAGCCCTAGAGGTTGGAGCCTTGGTGGAGAACAAGGTTGGAGCCTTGAAGTACATGTTGGAGCTTGTTTTGATCAAATATTGGAGTATTATCTAGGGTTGGAGCCCATAAAATATTATTGTACTTGTTTCTTTGTAAAAAGAGGATCGGAGTCCTCTTCTTTCCACATTAATAAAATTATCCTTTTGTTGTACATATTTGTGTTCTGATTTTATATTAAGTGATCTTAACTGGCCTAAGAGTAACAATTGTAGAAGAAATATTAATTCACCCCCCTGTTATAGATCCATTTGGGCACATCAAATCCCAACATATAGATCAGTGTTTTAGGGCTCATCAAACCCTAATTTCAGTTGCTTCATGCCCTAAACAAGTCACCCTTTTGAATGCTTCCTTCCCAGACGGTTTCATGACTTGAAGACATCCATAAATAGCCTCTAGAGGGACAAGCGCAAGAAATCCCTTACGAAGGTGTGTAGCAGAGTAGTAAGTCCATTGCCAGGGTGCTCTACAGAGCACTTAGGCTTCCTTTCACCTGCGTTGGGCGAGAATGAGCAAAATTCACATAGGGTTTGGGGAATATTCTTATCCTTTGGAGTCATCTAGAAGTTTCCCTCACTTATCAACTCTTATGAGTTGGAAAATGGATGAGGAATGAGTTAAGGTGCATCCTATCCTCTCATCCCTTCCTCCACAGAACTAATTCTAAGTATGGAAGGTCATTCAATGCCACCATTAACGACAAAACCTCCTTCATCTTCCTATAAATTCACCACTCATATAAGTGATCAGGGGCTGGATTATGTTGAATTGAAAGGAGATAATGTTGCTATGAGATTTGGTTTTGAAGCAAGTATTGTAATTCTACAAGTTTGTCATGCTTTTGATGTGGTGTGGATGGGATCCAAGCTGGAGGAATGGCTTTGAATCAGACACTAATGGTTGTAATTCCTTCTTCTATCTAATAAAGTGTTTGAACCTTTTTCCCATATGTTTGTATTGTTTCATAATGCTTATGTGTGTGAATTGTATCTGATTCCTTTCACTTATATTCAATAGATCGTATGCTTTGATCAATTTTTGTCTTCTGTTGTGTTTACAGGGTACTTCTCAAGTGGATTAAGTCTGGTTAGGAGCAACATAATCGATACAAGGGAGACGAGAGGAAAGAGGAACTACAGGTAGGCCTTCTATCTTCTCATCTTATCTATTACTTACAAGAAAAGTCTAAAACACTTTAAACTGTTGTTCTAGATACAACTACTTATCTAGGGAATTAGTATTTATCCATAGATGCTAAATTATCCAAAACAAATTGGTGACTCCACTAGGGAAGAATCCTCTTTCCTAGTAGCTTATCCACCTCCTACGACATCCTTGTAGACCTTATTTGTGTTCATAGATTGTAATTAAGCTATTTACATTGAAAATTTGGTCAAAACTGTGTCAAATTGCCTCTTGAAATGGCTCATTGTCACCAACACAAGCTTGTGAGGGATACAGTGCGTTGCAAAGCACCCCTGGCTTAGGGACAATGCTCTGAAGCACACTGTCTCCCACTCTAGGCTGCGCTGATCCTCCTAGGATCAGTTTCCCACCTTTGGAAAGAGTTTTTGCCAACTTTTCTTTGTTTGATTGTTTGTTGATTGATTAATGAATGTTATGTCTCAGAAAATGAGTCTCTATCTCCTGGTCTAGCCCAAATTTGATTGGATTGATTAATGTTTCTTAATGTTTTCTTTTTCATTATCTATCAATAGACAAAGTTAGGATATAATTGATTAATATTCATTCGAAAGAAATTTTCGTAAAGCCTTCTCTTCCTTCAAATTAGAACTGTTGTAAAAGTCTTCATTCTTATGAAAGATTGATTGATTTTATGTGCATATTTCCTTTTGTTCATATTCACATTAAGGAAATCGAAAATAAATACATGTATGTTGCATTGAAAAAGTTTGTGTGTGTTCATAGGAATAGTGTAGGGAAATTGCATTTAGATTGTGCTCTTTGCTCTTTGATCGAAAGAAATTTGATTGCTCTATCCCTAAGTAGCTAGGATTTTCATTGTTAAATTGAATGGAAATAATGCTTATCATGATAGTTTCATTCCTAGGAATTTCAGAATACATCACGTGGTGAACTTGAAAGGCAAATTCCTAAGCAATATCAACTTAAAATTAACATCAATTTATCTAATGGAGCATTGTCATTAACGAGAACATTTAGTGGTTCTAGGCTAGAGACGTGTTTCAGCGTTGTAAAACAAAGCATTTGTCGCTAATTTTTTTGCAATACATCCTTAGTGTGATACCTCATTCCACGTACATGAGTATATCGTAGCTCATCCACGTACCTTCGGGTATATAGGCTGGTGTTACAGTACGTAAAGTATATGGGAATGCTCTCACTGTGAGGTTTTGCATTAGACAATGCTTATATGGACTGGGCCTCCACGTACCTTCGGGTATATATGGGAGGAAAACTCTAGGTTGCTATCCATTCTTAAGTAACCAAGTTAGCTACCTTGTAAGCTATGATACAATGAACACATAATTCGGGGAGATTGTCTGCCCGTACTTCTTGGTTCACCGGGAGGTATTTTGCAGTTCACAACTGCCTAGTAAACCTTTTGCCCAGTATACCCCTTTTTGTTTATTTATTTTTTGATAATAAAATTAATGATCAATCGTGGAGGAACATAAACCCTTACCCCTTCGTTCGCGGAGAATAGAGAGCAAACCGCCTTTGCCACCCGAAGCGACACCTATTCGGACAAAGCGGTCTTTCTTAACTGAGTCTAGTACATCAAGAACTCCCAGTTCTTCATCTGAATTACCTAAATCATCAATTTCAATAAGTACTGAGACTCCAGTTACTCCAACCATTTCTGGTATATCTGTTTATGAAGAAGAAGTTTCACAATTACCTAAGGACATTAGCACTGATCCAAGAGAAAGAGTAACCGATATTGTTCAACAACAAGTTGATCCTAAACTTGAAGTTGGTCAACAAGAAAGTAATTCTGAACTTGAATCAGTTCAACCACAAGTTAATCCAAAACCTATCCCAGTTCAAACAGAAGTTACATCTGAACGTGAAGTTTTTCAAGAACCTATTTCTGAAACTGTTGTTCATTTACTTGAACATCTGGACTTTGAAATTGAACATTTAGAAGTTGTTACTTTATTGGAGGACGATCAACCGGTTACCCCTTAGACATCAGTAACTACTGAAACTTAAACTTTATGAACACCAGAAATCTTTTACGGACCTGACGATTAAGTTCTTCCACCAGGTCTAATTGCTATAGAGGAAGAATTGGAAGAAGATTCTACACTTAGAACCCCTTGCCACTTTGGAACTGGGCTTTATCTTTACTCTCATACTCCTCATTGTATTGCTCTATTTGATCCTGCTTATTTTCAAGTACCCGGTGATTATTTAGGACAACTTTTGGGTTAGTTAACTATGGCTAAACAACCGTCAACATCTCAGCCTGTATCATCTGATGCAGCTACGACATAATCTTCTGTTGCAACCTCCTCGATGTTTTCTACCACACCTGAGTCACACCTATATGGTGAAGCATCCATCCCAGTTGGTTATCAATCTTTATCTAGAACCCACTCAGGGGTTGCTTCTACACCATGGTCATCACCCATGTCATCAACCGGAATTTTACCTGGTTCTTCTCTAATGGGAACTCAACAGTTTGATCCTGCATATCAATATCAAGCTGGGAAATCTGGTCAAGAAAGACCTATGTATCCATTAAATACTGGATTTCCACCATATGGAGAGTAATATGCTTATTCACCGTATCCTCCTTATTCCGGAGGACCATCATATGGTAATATCTCGTAGTATTCAGGTCAATCTGGAATTAGATTTTGTCAATGGAAACCAACAATGCTAGTTCAACCAAGGCTTGTGTATCCAACACAACCAATGCAAACTGTGTCAGCAATGCCTACTACACATTTTGTTACTACTGTACCACAGTCACAAGTTCAAACTATTCTTTCTCAACCGGTACAAACTGATCATTCTACCTTGCAACCACAAGTTTCAGGTCAAGAAGTTCAAATTCCTCAAGTTTTTGTACAACAACCACTTGTTTTCGAGGTTCAGCAGTAACCTCGGGTTAGTATACCCTTATTTGGACTGACCCAAGCTTACACTAGTATAGCTTATTCACAACTTGGCCAACCTTTAATTGCTAGGCAACAAAAACTGTTAAATCAACAACAATTGTACCAACAACAAAAACAGTTTATTCAACAACCGTGGTAGCCTCAATTTCAACAACCCCAATTCCAACAATTCCAACCCCAATTTGGATTTGCTCAATAGGCTCAACTTGGGTTTGGTCAATATCAAGCTTACCAAGGTCCTGGTCAACAAGGCTTTGCAGGTTATGGACAACCACACATTCAACCTGGTTATCAACAACGACCTTATGCTGGTTTTGTTCAACAACAACCGTACCAATGTTACCAAATGAAGATGCTCTGTGTTGGTATGAAAAGACCTATTGCTTAGGAAATTCCATCATATCCTGGGTATGCTCAACCTGACTTGAATCAACAATTACCATTTGTAGCAATTTTAGAATTACCAGATTTAAATCAGCTCACTAATGATCCAATCTTATATGCACCTTGGTGGCTGATAATTCCACATAAGTTACCATCTGACATTCCGAAATTTAACGGAAATCCTAGAGAATACGCATCAAATCATGTCATGACCTTTCATTTGTGGTGTTCATCAAACTCCTTAAATGATGATTCGGTTAGACTTCATCTTTTCCAAAGAACACTTACTGGTCCTGCTGCTAAATGGTACATTGAGTTACCAAGAGCTTCTTTCGACAATTTCACCACTTTAGCCACTATATTTTTGACCCACTTCCAGTTACCCATCAGATACGAGACTGGAATGAAACTCCTAACCAACTTTAAATAGACTACTGCTACCCATATATCAAATCATATTCATGGTTGTCGGTGTCGTCATCGAATGGCTAAGATATATGTTCCCGATCAGCTTTTAGCATGTTCCCGATCAGCTTTTAGCTGAGTGGTTCATAAAATAATTCTTGCCATCAATCACCAAGGATGTGGCAAAAGGTGGAGTTGTCACAGAAGAGAAAGTAATTTCTCGTGCCCAATCCTTGGATTTGATTTACACACGATCCGACACACTTTATGATAAAATTCCCAATGCACCTCGATCATCTTTCACTATTCCTCCTCCTCCACAATCGAGTAAGGACTCTCATGCTGGTGATAGTGTGATCGGTTCTTCAAGCATGAAAATGACGGGAAGACCATATGGTCAAACCCTTGTCGTTACCAATCAAACTACCAATGCATCAACAAATACTCTTGCTTTTGAAATTAATGTCATGTCATTTGATAAAGGCAAAAATCCAAAGAAACTAGGAAACAAGAAAAAGGGGAAAAACAAAAGGAAACAGGATAATTCCCTTCCAGAGAAATCATCTGATTCCTCTGCTTCGGCAAGGAAACATCATTATCCATGTCTAATCTGTAATGAAAAGAATTTTATGAGAGATTGTCCACACCGCTCCAAGGTCTCTAAACTTTTAAAGACTTCAAACACATTGACAATGTTGACTGATCCGTTTCCAAACCTGGAGACACATTTGGTTGCAACAGACCATGTTTCCACATCCCAATTACACATGTTATCCATCACAAAGCCACAAAATGAAGTTTTGGCGTCAATGAGAAACAAAGATTATGGAAATCCACCATCGTCGTCAAATAATCAGGCCACTGATCAACCTAATCCTTCGACTTCGACTTCATATGAAAATATTCCACCTATTGTACTAGAATTGAGAATAAAACCACCAAAGGGAGTTGTTTACAAATCGAAATTTAACCCTCGGGCTTGAGAAACGCAGAATTATAACATAGTGGAATATCTTGCTCAATCACCTTCTACTATGTCGACACTCAAGATGTTGCAAAACTGTCCCTCCCAGAAGCAGGCTTTACTGTCAGCAACTGGCGGAATAGATACCATGGATTCTAATCTTGTGGTTTTTAACCATGTGGGATATACGCCATAGTTACCGGCGTAGTTAGCTTTCCTAATTCAAGTAAAAGCTCTCAGTAAGAATGTTCACTGAACTATTATTGATGAGGGGAAATCCACTTGTATTATGTCAATGAGTTGCTAGAAAACACTTGGTTCACTGTTGTTGTCACGATCACCAGCCACATTGAAAGATTTTGACGAAAGAACATATACTCCTTGTGGGATTTTGAGTAACCTTCAAATTGAACTAGGGGGCAAAACAATTACTATTGAATTTGAGGTAGTTGATGGACCCCTCGATTACAAAATTTTACTGGGAAGGCCATGGATATATGCTATTGTTGTTGTGGTTTCCATGTACTTTCATACAATTGCATTCCTTTCAAGGGTGGATTCACAATCATTGATCAGCTAGCCTTCTTTTCCAATAGTTCACGGGCTATGGAAAGCATTCCATTGGTACACGAACCCCTGTTGTCACTTCAAAGTGTTGGAGTAGGTATCTTTAAAGATCCTTCCCCAATGGGTACTTTTACCCTACCATCACCATCTAATTTAGCAGAAGTGGTTAGAATAGAGACTTGCAACATGATTTCCTCTACCTCGTCTGATTTAAGGAGGATTACCAACAAGGTTGAAGTTGATAGCAATATTGAGGTGATGTCATTAAGCCCCATTGAATCATCATAGCAATCAATTTTTCGGGCTTGTACGGCAAACCCAAATCTGCACTCAACAATTGTATGGGTAAAACGTTTGTTAGAATATGGTACTTCTTCGGATCCTTTTTCATGTATACATTCTATGGATGAAGGAATCATCCAATAAATGATAATAGGAGAGTCCAAAGGACAATTATCCTACTCCTTTTATCGACCAAATTATTGACGAATGTGTCGGATGCAAAATATTCTCATTTATGGATGGATTTTCCAACTATAAACAAATCAATATATGCCCACGGGACCAATCAAAAACAACTTTTATTTGTCCATGGTGCATGTTCACCTATAGGAAGCTCCCATTCGATTTGAAGACTGTTGGGGTCACTTTTAAGAGGGCAATGAATTATGCCTTCCATGACATCAAGCATAATTGTTCAACCTTACCTTGACGATTTACCTGCTCATTCACAAAAGCGGACTGATCACCCGCAACATTTGAGAGAAATATTTTTACGGTGCTAACACTACAAGATACAACTCAATCTGCACAAATGTGTGTTTTGCATTGGTTCTAGTCAATTACTTGGATTTGTAGTGTCTAGAGAGGGGATTCGACTCGATCCATTAAAGGTTTAGGCAATTCAAGATTTGCCTCCACCTTCAAATCTTTTACAGTTACAGAGAATCCAAGGGAAAGAAAACTTTCTGAGGAGGTTCATTCCTAATTACGTTGATATGGCTAAAGGTTTTACACGTATTTTGGAAAAGGAGACACCCTTTCATTGGGATCAGGTTGCACAAGCTTCCTTTGATGCTCTTAAAGGTACCTTGATTAGAGCTTCATTAATGTACTCTCCAAATTATCAAAATGACTATTACTTGTATCTTGCCACTGCAGATACAACCATTGGCATGGTTTTAGTCCAGGAAGAAAATGGATTGAACATCCAATTTATTACTTGAGCCATAATCTCAATGATATGGAAAGTAAGTACTCTTATGTCAAAAAACTAGCTTTGGCAGCTATGCAAGCTGTTCAAAGATTTCACCATTACATCCTATTACAGAAAACAATTGTCATTTCATATTGCAACACTATGACATACATTTTTTCACGTCAATTGCTGGCAGGAAAATACTCAAAATGGATAGTTATTTTACAGGAATTTGATTTGGACTTCATCAAATCCAAATCAAAGAAATCTCTAGTTTTCGCTGAGTTACTATGCGACCTCCCCTCGACCTCCATTGATTCAACATCTGAACCATCACTATTGGATGATTCTTTGTTTCTAATTTCATCATCTGACGCATGGTATGGAGATATACTGATCTATCTCCAGACCCAAACTTTCTGGCAAGATACCTCTCACTCGCAACAACGACGTACTCGTTACCAAGCCAAAGATTATCTAATCATTGGTGACACACTTTACCGTCGCGGTATTGATACGGTTTTATAGAGATGCCTCACACATGAGGAAGCTGAGAAAGCAGTGAATGATTTCCATTTAGGTGCCTGTGGTGGAAACTTATTAGGATATGCAACCGCACAGAGAATTCTCCATGCTGGTTACTTCTGGCCAACTATATTTAAAGATTGTATTATTGTTGTTAGAAGTTGTCATGCATGCTAGATATATGACCGAAAAACCAGATTACCACCTGCACCATTGCATCCAGTCATTGTTGTTGGCCCATTTTCCAAATGGGGCATTAACTTTATGACATGTAACCCCACCTCGGCTGGGGGGCATGGTTATATTATAGTCATCATTTACTATTTTACCAAATGGGCTGACGTGATGCCAACATTGAACACCAATGGTTAAACGGTTGCTCTTTTCTTTTTTAACCATGTGGTTGCTCGGTTTGGTGTGCCACAAGCCATAGTTACAGATCATGGGTCGCATTTTCGCAATCACATGATGGCTAAATTGACTGCTAAGTTAGGACTGTCACATGATAGTTCTACCTCGTATTACCCACAGGCGAATGGACAAGTTGAGGCCATCAATAAAGTCCTGAAGTGGATGTTGCAAAGAATGATAGGGGTTCATAAGAGAAATTGACACTTAATTGTGTACTCTGCCTTGTGGGCATATTGAACCTCGGTGAGAAATGTAACTGGATTCACACCCTTTCAGTTGGTGTATGGTTTGGAAGCAATATTACTAATACAATGTGAAATTTCATCACTCAAACTCGTGATTGACTTGTTAACAGACACTTATGAAGAATAAGCATGTTTCTTGGAATTAATCCATCTGGTTGAAACCTGTCGTGATGCCGCATTGGCTCACGAAGCGCATAAGAAATGTATTAAGGCACAATATGATAGAAATGTCAAGCCTCGTATCTTTTTAGAAGGAGACCTGGTCTTGCTTTACGATCAGGAAGATGATAAACTTGGAGCAGGGAAATTTTAACCAATGTGGATGGGTCCTTATGTTGTCAAGCGTTTTCTGGTAAAAGGAGCCTATGATTTGGTAGATTATGATGGGATTCCATTGTCGTAGCCCTGAAACAGCTTGTACCTTAAACATTACTATGCTTGATTAAGTGTAGTAAAACTCACTGTATATATGCTTTCGTTGCATGCGTGTGTGTATCTTTTAGAGATTTTTATTTGGTTAGTAATCTACTTTGCATTTGTTGTAGATGTCAGAGTCTTCGGAACCTTTTGTTGGTTACACTGATGGTGCTAGTCGTAGTATGCATAATTTGTCTTCTGCAGCATGGGCTATTTTTGCTCCAAGTGGCGAGTTAGTGAGTTTCTAAGGGATTTGTATCAGTCAATCGACAAAAAATATCACTGAGCATAGCACATTGATTGAACTACTCTCTAATGCCATTTAACTTGGCATTCACTGAATCATTGTTAGGCTAGACTCACAACTCATTGTACTATAACTAACAAACATTTATATTGTCCGAAATCCAACAACTTTTCATATGTTCCTTAGAGTTCGTATTTTGGAAAGATGTTTTGAACACATTCAATATCAACATATTTCCAGAAACCTTAACACATTAACTGATTCTCTAGTGAATTATGTGTTAAATAGACATTGCAACACATGTAAAAGTAGTATTTTCAGTTCACATCATCAGTTGAATAGGATTGCATAAAACCATAGAAAACTTTGAAAGTAAAATAGATAGGTGTTTTAAAAGTTTTTAAAAAATCTGTGCCCAAGACACATTTGTTCATCTTACCCTAAAAAACTCAAAAATGCATACAAAACGTCCTAAGTAGATCTAGTGGTGCTCATGGTAACATGTCACAACCTGTTCTATCATGTGCAAAAACCTCGACCAATGGTTAGGAACACCAATAGTGTGGCGCTGCAGCCTCATAGGTAACTCCTCCATCCAGATATCCGGAATACCAAGGGTTAATCCGTCTATGTGATCATGTAACTCTGCTAAGGTTTCGACCGAATCCAAGTCCTGGAGAACTGCTCTCTTGATGTTTCTTTCCGTTGGCCCACCTGCAACCTGTTGGTGTCCCGCAGGTCAAACAATACCCACATCTGTATGCATAAGAGTAATTTTAGTTTAGTCTTGGAAACATTAAAAAACACAAAAAACATGTAGAAACTTGAAAAAATCAAAAAACACTTTGTTCAAACAACTTACCCATAGCACCCCATTGTGCTCCAACTCGTAGAATCAAATATGGATCTCCACGGAAATCCATCCCCGAGTATGGATGCTTCTTGATAACAAGATGTTGTCGCTGAATCCAACTAAAAAATGGAGGGGAGAAAATGATTGTTGACTAAACCACATGTCGAGCCATCAATTCAACCCACCTTTGCATACGTGGATCTCTAGGACCAACCACACCCAGTGATACATGTTGTGGTTGCATCAATGGAATTCTTTTTAAGGAAAAAGAAATTAAGATCGAACCATAGAAAAAATTCTTCATCTTACCACTTTTTACTTTAGTCAGTTATTCTTTCAGCAAAGAAAGCACAACCTCGCACCAGTTGAAAACTTTTGGTTATAGACACTCCAGTGCATACTGCATATAAGATCTGTTCGCCAAATGTAGTGTCACACTACCAGCCAAATTTGCGATTGTGAAGAGTATCATTCTTAAAGGAAAATCACCTACATCCTTGATATTTATTTTCCCATCCTTGCTAGGCTGTGTACTTGGATGACAAAACTGTCTGATATAATCTCTCATCGATTCACCTCCACGAGTAAATCCATAAAGTGAGATGGGGGCACCTCGCCTCAACAATTCGGTAAGAAAGTAAATATCCTGAATGGTAATAGGGACAATTTTGTCCCTAATGTGAAAAGTTTGATCTGTCGAATCCCATGCACAAACAAGGAACTGCAGTAGTTCTATTTTTTGCCTCATTCCAGACAACTTAAAGTGTTTGTGTAACCCACAATTTGGAGGGCCTCAACTATACCCGGGTTGTTTAGGGCAACCATGTCTTCTTCTTCATGCTCTCTTTCTCACCATATAATTGACATTCTAATCCGATGAAAGCCTGAAACACAATCATAAGCTAAATAAGGATCCTTTCCATGCAAAAAACAAGACAAATTTTGGAGAAAACAGCTAAAACAAACTTGAGAAACTTGCCTAGTGCAACCAAGGCACAGAGATAGTGCGTTGTAGAGTAGTCTTCTATCTGAGTGCTCTTCAGTGCAGTTTCTGATGTGAAAGTTTGCGCTGATCCTAGGGAAAAAAAATGAAATCCCAAGGGCCCCAAATAACCCTAAAATTTGCATGAAATGAAAAAATTATGATTTGAAAAGAAAGTGGAGAGGTTTAGTTCCTACCTGGACCAGACGGCTCAAGAAATGGTCCACAGAATCTCACGCAATCAGCTGGTGAAAATCAAGGTAAAAAATAAGCTCAAAGCACAAAATTGAATGGTAAGTTCAAAATGGTAAAAATTTCATGGTAGAAATTTGTTTTATGTTTATTTCATGTTCATTAATCAAGTAAACATTAGTACTTACCTATTTTTTGCCTATAAAATAGATATTTTTAATCCATTTGGCGATGTCTTGAGCAGGTTTTGTAACTAATTTACAGAATTCAACGTGCTCGATTGTAAGTTGTACCTTTGACCACAGAGCACACTTTTATCTCTTTTTCAAGCTCTATTAAAAACAAAAAAGGAACCCCCTTGGAGTCCTCTTTAAGCTCTTTTTAGACTCCCTAAATATGAAAAGATTTTCGAGTGCTTTTCCTTTCCAGCTCATTAACAGATTGGAAATGATATCTCTCTTGTATTACTTTACACTTTTTCAGGCTTGAGAGATTAATTTACGAAAAATAACTTTTGGAGTTTTCTTTTTGTCCCTTTTCAAACTCTATAAACATGAAAAGGATCGAGTTATCTTTGTCATTAAACTCATTAAAAAACATCAAATAGCGACAAACTTTTCCATCTAGACAAGACTGAGTTTCACTTTCACTAGTCTCGTTAAAACATCAGATAGCGATGGATTCACCCGAAGGGTGGAATTATATGACAAGCATATGTTATCTTCCTCAAGCTTGATAAAAATCAAGAGGTACTAGTCAGCAATGACTGGGGAAAATGGGAAAAGGGGAAAACAACTTTATGGTAGCAGGTCTCTCTTGAACATGATACTTTCACTCCATCACCATGACTATTTGGGTTGGGTTATTAGCTTGATGGTTATCACACTGTTGGTCTATCACACCATCCATCACTTTGCTTTGGGTCAATGATACCAATTCACTTTAGTTTCGTCAACATGTTCAAGAGAAATCATTCAATCAAAAATTCATCTTTTGCAATACCATAAACCTTCATTTTCATGACCACCATTCCTAAACCTTGTGTCATCAGTCAAATTCCATATCTAAAATCACTACACTTGTTTCGTGTCATTGATGTGGGATACATCAAGGCCCTCCTGCGATGAGTCGCTTCTTGTCGACAAAGGCACATTATCCAAGAAGTTGACTTAGAAACACCCATTCAATACCTTGAGGCTTGCATACATCAATGGCAAGTTTCTCACTTCCAACAATAGGCATACATCAATGGCCTTCGAATGAAAGACTTTGTATGGTGTTCGACATCAAATCATCCATTCACACCATGCAAAATGTATTGTAGTACCTTGAGGATCATTATCATTATCAGTGATTTCTCTCACATATATTAACAACTTACATCATTGGCTAGTAATCAGATGGTGTCTTCCCATGTTTGACTTCAGATCACATATTCATTTGGTTAGACTTGTACTTGAGAGAACGGTTGAACGAGATTGAAGACCCCAGATCTAGTTTCATCCATCCGGGTTGCGATTTCAGGAGTACTAAAAAATATGTACAATTTCTTTAGATTGATGGTCATTCCGATCATGGGTCTATATCTATAGACGACTATTTATGTACATGTAATGAAATTTTATAAGCTGAGCATGGGTATTCCTGCCCTCAGCAATTCATGTAAAATCAAATATCATGATATATGTATTGTAATTGATGCAGGTCACCTTAAACTTTGATACCTCCTCATCACATCGTAAAGCATTTCATTCGACATTGGAATTTTTATGACTTCATGCTTTAGGGGGTAGTTGTTACAGATCCATTTGGGCACATTAAATCCCAACATCCAAATCAATGTTTTAGGGCTCATCAATCCCTAATTTCAGTTTCTTCATGCCCTAAACAAGTCACCCCTTTGAATGCCTCCTTCCTAGATAGTTTCATGACTTGAAGACATCCACAAATAGCCTCTTGAGGGACCAACGTAGGTAAGTTGTTAGGCCCCTATACTACTAATGTAACCCCTTATTGTTATTAGTACAACCCACTTATTATATTGATGTACCCATGT
>APFE031008289.1:235159-245512 GCA_000404065.3 Pinus taeda | reverse complement strand
CTGGTTATGTTATGACCCCTTAGACTCCTATATATAGAAAGGAGGTCTTTCATTTTGTATCATCCAAGAATTGTTCATTTATGTAATGTAAAGGAGGTTTCCCCCTCGAAGAGGCTGAATTCTAAGGCGTTGATCTATCTTTTCTATCTTTTCTTGAGCTGGTTTCATAACATAAGCCCTTATGAAGGTGTGCTATAGTGCAGCTAAGTCCACTACTATGGTGCTCTGCAAAGCACTTAGGCTTCCTTTCACCTGCGTTTTTGAGAATGAGCAAAATTCACATAGGGTTTGGGGAATATTCTTATCCTTTGGATTCATCTAGAAGTTTCCCTCACTTATCAACTCCTATGAGCTCGAAAATGGATGAGGAATGAGTTAAGTTGCATCCTATCCTCTCATCCCTTCCTCCATGGAACTAATTCTAAGTATGGAAGGCCATTTAATTCCACCATTAATGACAAAAACTCCTTCATCTTCCTATAAATTGACCACTCATCTAAGTGTTCAGGGGCTGGATTATGTTGAATTGCAAGGAGATAATGCTGCTATGAGATTTGGCTTTGAAGCAAGTATTGTAATGCTACAAGTTTGTCATGCTTTTGATGTGATGTGGATGGGATCCAAGCTGGAGGAATGGATTTGAATCAAACACTAATGGATGAAATTCCATCTTCTATCTAATAAAGTGTTTGAACCTTTTTCTCATATGTTTTTATTGTTTCATAATGCTTATGTGTGTGAATTGTATCTGATTCCTTTCACTTATATTCAATAGATTGTATGCTTTGATCGGTTTTTGTCTTTTGTTGTGTTTACAAGGTACTTATTAAGCGGATTAAGTACAGGAAGGAGCGATAGAGTCGATACAAGGGAGACGAGAGGAAGTTTGTCATGCTTTTGATGTGATGTGGATGGGATCCAAGCTGGAGGAATGGCTTTGAATCAAACACTAATGGTTGAAATTCCATCTTCTATCTAATAAAGTGTTTGAACCTTTTTCCCATATGTTTGTATTGTTTCATAATGCTTATGTGTGTGAATTGTATCTGATTCCTTTCACTTATATTCAATAGATTGTATGCTTTGATCGGTTTTTGTCTTTTGTTGTGTTTACAAGGTACTTCTCAAGCGGATCAAGTACAGGAAAGAGCGACAGAGTCGATACAAGGGAGACGAGAGGAAAGTGGAACTACAAGTAGGCCTTCTATCTTCTCTTATCTATTGCTTATAGGAAAAGTATAAAACACTTTAAATTGTTGTTCCAGATACAACTACTTATCTAGGGAATTAGTATTTATCCATAGATGCTAAATTTTCCAAAACACCCCCTTAGTATTTCCAACACCTTTCCCTCAACCTTTCATTAACAAATAGATTCATTCTCTTGAACAGGAATCAACCTTTCTTTTATTGGTCACAAGGATTAGTGCTTACACAAATGGAAAAAAAGCCATGCCTCATGGCTTTGTGCATAATGTTTTACCTTAGATCCACTTTTTGTGTTTTCAATTTGTCTTAAACTAAGCCATTAACTAAGACCCATCTTCCTGTTGCATTATTTTCCACTTGTGGCAAGGATGTGTGCATTTGTGAATTGAGTGTCATGTGAAGAGAATTGCAATTGTATTACATTGCCACTATCATCTTTGTTGTTTGAAATCATATTTCTTTGTGATAAAACTCATACGATATACCTATCTTAAAACTCTCACACCATACATGCAATCTAAGTGCCCCTTTTTCCATTAGACTTGAAGCTTTTACGTTTCTAAGACCAAACGAAAAAATAGGTGGAATTTACAAAAAACACATACTCCAAATTGGAATTCCACAGGTTGTAGGTCACATTTCCAACTCCCGTTGCACCTAGGAGCAAAGCTTGCAACTAGATTGTTGTTGGGTGTAGGAATTGCAGTTCAGCAAAACTCCATTCAACACTTAATTTGTCAACCCGAGGTTTTGTACACTTCGAGGCATAGTAAAGGAAATGCCAAGAAATGACATGAACCTTGTCTAATTGTATTCCTACTTCTTTGATTACAAATTGCAAACTCGAAAGGAAAGATCACACAACAGTGAATACTAAGAAAACTCTGGTGCTGAATGAAAATAATGTACTTTGCAGAAACGCAAATAAAGGAAACTCTCAATTCTTCATGAACAATCGAAATCAATAAAATAAATATTTGATATTCTCTTTAGTATGGTTGTAAGACAGAAGAATGATCCAACTAATCAAGATTTATGTCTTCCTCGAGATTTTCCTTCCCGTACCAAGCTCTCGTTCCTGTACCGCAATGAGGTTTTTGTACTGGAACGTTGTTCCTGTTCCAGAATGAAGCTTCTACACTGGAAGTATATATATTGGGCCCTTACTGAAGTCTTGACCTGCATACAAGAGCTCTGAGCCTTTGTAGTAGAGCACTCTGTTCCTATACTCAGAATGTCAATTCCTCTGCTTGAACAAAGATTCTTGTACTAGGAAACCAGAGTTCCTGTACTTGGTTTCCAAATCAGTTGCAAGAAATAAAAGCGTGTTAACTAAGAAAATAAATGCAAGGTGAAAATAGAAATGTAAAGTGAACCTCTATAAGCAAAAGGTATCATTAACTAATCACATGCTGGGAAATGAAAGGTGCTTTCACAAAAAAAGGGAATTTCTATTGAAATAAGAAACCGTTTTACTTGGAAACTACTTATACCCAAACATCATCAAGCTCTTTCTTGAGATCGTTGGCCATTGAGTAAATTAGATCTACCCCCTTATAAAAATAATTGTTTTAACTCAGGGAATCCTTATGATAAATTCAATATTTAAGTCCAGCAACGAGGGCAGGTACAAATCCAAGTAATGCAATAGTGTTTTACTGAAATCTTATTAGCATTAATCAAATCTAAATCTAAAATTTAATATTAGGATATGCTTCACTAAAAAGCCAAACACTATTTGCAGAAGAATAATAGGCCTGTAGAAATAAGAATGACTCGCTGTAATGAATAAGGAAACTTTCAACTTGATGAAATAAAAACACACTGGTGTAGGAAGCTGGATGTACATTTACTTTGTAAAGAAAAGGGCAACATGCATTTGCAGGAAAGAATGGAAGGAAATAAAAGTAAATGCAAATGAACCACACACACACTTGGATCCAGATCACACAAATTGCAAGAAATTAAATTCCATCAGCTATAAAAGAATCCAAACATGATTTGCTTCACTAAACGTGAATGAAAATAAATCTAACACGCC
Source organism: Pinus taeda (assembly GCA_000404065.3). Taxonomy (NCBI): domain Eukaryota; kingdom Viridiplantae; phylum Streptophyta; class Pinopsida; order Pinales; family Pinaceae; genus Pinus; species Pinus taeda. The sequence goes on along the minus strand of APFE031008289.1, from coordinate 242,262 downwards.
TTTAACAAAGGGAGAACAAGTTGGGTTGGCTAGGTCCTAGCAAACTAGTTTGTTTCCCTGTAACAAAATAGGAAACTTCAAGTGCTCAAATGGAGCATCACAATGATATCGAGACAAAGAACTTCACAACTGGCATGTTCCTTTGTATTAAATTTCAAAAAGAGCAAATACACATCATGGATCCCTGATCCAGCCCAAAAATGGTGATACTCAGAAATTACATTTGGTAGCAAATGTTAAACACAACATCGCTCCCTAACATCTATGGAGAAACCCTATTAAAGACATGCTTCGGCTCTTGGCTGCAACAAAAATATAAAAACATGATATATTAAGCCTTTCGACTGTTCGCAAAAGCTCTAAACAAAGGTTTTTCAGTCGAAGTGTAGCCTTCATATTCGCTTTCTTCTCTAAGCGTCGAGCCCATTAAGGACACTAATCTCTTAGAAAAGAAATCTGCATGGTCTACTAAGCTGTCATGTCCATAAGAAGTGAGTCAACCAAAAATTGATAGCTACCTCGAAAGTGTAGGAACACTGACTGGTACAAGCGCGATTCCTGCACCAACCCAATCTCTCACATATATTAACACTTTGGTTCCATCGAATTACTTAGGAAAGGAATATATTAGTTACAAAGACATTTTAAGATATAAAACCTGTAAATTTAATTATTAAGTACATATATACCCTTTGAATATGAAAAACATAAGAGGAGTGCAGGAATGTTGCAATTGGGAAAAAGTATAGGAATAGATAGGCCTTGAGGGTTAAAACACGGGTTAAGGTGGTGTGTTTGGGATATGATAGAGACAAAAAAGTAGGACAATTCTAGCCATCAACATCCTCCCATCCCTGTCATGTTGTGTGTCCTCACACAAACTTACCCTTACCTCTACAAAAAAAAACATGGAGACCTTCCTTTAGTCCTGTATCTATATGATAATTCTTGTCTTCATCGTCCTTTGCTTCTTAGTTTGAGCCTTCTTGACCCGTTTGACAAATTTCCTGAGTCAACCATAGCATTTCAAAGCTCAGAACTTCCACACTCTTTCTTTTCATTTTCATCCTTGCACTTCCCCTACCAATTCAACATTCTTATTCTGTAGCACTACACCCTGTTCTTTTATGGTTTGATATAAAACTTTGAGTCCATAAATGCGTTGCTTCAACTCCTTGATCTGACTATTCAAATTGAGAGTGAAATCCTCTTTAATGAATTCCTCCTGCGTCAAAATATTCTTAGTAGTTGACTCGAAGCAAGTTTTGGTGTTGTCAAGACTAATATCATCCTGTATATCAATATCTGACATTTTGACATCACAGGGTGTCTCATCATCCTGCACTTTTTCATCACATTGCATTTCATCTCCCTATACTTCAGCATTACATTGCAATTTATCACCCCGACCCTCTGTTGGACCCTTCTCTACACTGAAATTTGGTGTCTTAGAGGCCTTCCTCTTCTTCATTCTTCCAACTAACACGGATAGAGGAGTAACATCTTCCTCTTCGAGGTATCCTACACTAAACTCTGTGTGAATCACAACATCTACAAGGAGCGAGAGATTGATTGAGTATGGCCCTCTCTCGAGGAGGCAAACCTCTTCTTAGATTAACTTCTAGTTATTCTCTTCAAAGGGCGAGGGGTTTCGGTTACACGTGCTTGTTTCTCTTCCTACATTGGTTCCTTAGGCAAGGTCTTTTTCTTCTTACTAGTTTGTTGGGTGAGGGTTTTATCCATATTTTCAGATTCTTCCTTCCTACTCTTACCCTTCTTCCAGGGTGACTCCACTATGTTTCCTCCTTGTAATTCCTTCAAGAACCCTCCCCAGATCACATTTTTACTCTCTAATTCCTTCCTAATCAGAATTGAGATCAACCTGTAATGATATAGCTTGAACCCAACCAGACTTTCTTGACTTTTCTGAACACCCTTCGACATGTTTTCCAAACTTTTAAGCAAGAATTAAGGAAAATTAATCAACTTACCTGACTCAAAGTGTAACAGCAAGAGGATGTGATATAGGAAGGTTAGGGAATATCGTCCCTCATAGGTGAGGAAATTATGCAAAATGTACAATAGGTGTCTCCATTTCTCAATCATAGCACTTTGTTGCAGCCTAGTTTTTGAATCCACTTTTTTCTTTTTATTGACTACAAATCTACGCCAAGCCCCTTTTTAGAGCTCTCCTTTCTTGAACCATTGTTTTCATGTGGTGGCCAACCCTGTATCCTGTGAAATACTCTGCTTTTTCACTTCAAACTCTAGATACCCCACCTTGGCTTTGTGTCCATCAAAGGTTCAGGAAAATTCTAATGCCACAGCTGAATCAAAACCATCAAACTTAAGTAAGAATGGGAGGAATCCTGCATCTTGCATTATGGATAGACTATTCTTGTACTCTATTGTTTTCTCTACTTCCTTCACAAAACATGGTTCAATTTGAACATGCACCATTTCTTGTTCTAATTCACTCAACTACTCAGAATTGAGAGAGTTAATTAGCAGGGGGTTTATGACTAAGAAATTTGAAATTTCTGAATGAACGGGACATTGCTATAATGATTTTTTTCTTTAACAATCACACTCATGAAAAACTTAGTTCTTGGAAAAGGGTGTGATATGACCTAATCTAATCGTGCATGCAGTAATAATGATTGGTAGTGGGCAGTAGTAATGGAAGAAGTTATGTGAGATAATGCAAGGTGTTACATATGAGTGGGTCATCATTTAATTATTAGAAGGCTTTTCAAAAATGAACGTTAGGTTCTACGTTATTTTCCCACACATCCTTTGATCAACTCATGATTTCATACAAGGCACACATGTTAACTTATATAGAGATAGGCTTTCATAATTAAATGTCCTTGTACTCAAAGTTTTTTTTTCCTAATTAGTAATGATGAACAAATCCTAATCATCTATGAAAGAAAACCATTGCATGACATCATTTTAAAGTAGTGGAGTCAGTTGTGCTTGAGCGTGATTTTTGTACCAAACATAAAAATAAATCCCCTTTTATCCTTGGACTGAACTTTGGCCTCAAGCATGCATTCCTACACCAGACATTCTTGTACCATAACATACATTCTTGCACTAAGGAATTTTTGGTTCCTACACTCGAACATACATTCTTGCACTTAAGACTACTATTGTTCCTGCACTAGGCACATGTTCTTGTGCTCGGGGCGCACAATAGTACGTGTTCGTGCACCTGAGATTTAATGTTCTTAAACTGGAACATACATTCTTGTACTAAGGGACATCACTATTCATGCACTAATTGATGTTGCGCAATATCTGAAAAATGTTTCTAAAAAAAATACAATCTGCGGGTTGAATCTTGAAAGATTTGCGAGATTTCCAAAGGATGTTTTATTCGCTAGTTTCTTGGTAGTGATGCATGCCTTCCGATCTAATCCATGAATTTTGATCAGATCCTGCAATATAGTCCATGAGGGAGAAAAGAAGCAAGAAAGGATTAAATTTTAGAATGGGAAGGAAGTTCGATAGGGAATTCAAGTGTGAAACCACCAAGAGGGCATATGGAAAAATGGAAAGGGAAAATAAATTTAGGGGAAAAGAGGGAAAAATGAAATTGGATAGGGGCAGTTTCTTTAGAATAAAGGGAAGGTTCATTTCCATAGGATGAAGAAGACAAAATAGGAGGGAATTTACGAAAAGGAAATAGAAGAAGGGCATAATTTCACGTCAAAAATCTGCTTGAATAGTGTCGAACCAAAAGTAAACGCAATGGGAATTGAGTGTTGCTTGCATAAAAATTTATGTGTCAGTTGTCCCAAACTTGTATAAGGGATTGATTCCTGCACTTAAAACCTTCTTCTTCTTGGTGACAGTTAGCACATATAAACATCAAGTATTCCCATCTTATTAGAATTTTGATCTTCCTACTAGCTTGCTGCTTTTCAGGCTGATCCTTCCGTGACCATGTCAGTAAACGGATTTTCAAAATCACAAGAAAATATTTTTTTCTTGTTTTATTTTTTTAGTTTTTGTCATTTTTTTTCCATTATTTTTGGAAAGAAAGAATCAAATTTTTTATAGGTTGGCATAGCACCTACCATCTCTAGCTCAGATTTCTGTTTCACTTACTACATGAAGTCTTCCTTTGTGAGGGGTTGAAAATATACCTTGAGTCTATGCTCATTCACAAGGAATACTAAATCTTGCCCATCAATTGTTCTGATCTCTACAACCCCATTCTCGAAAATTTTGACTACTTCATAAGGTCCCATCCAGCGTGTATGGAAATTTCTTTTGAGATGTTTAAATCTAGAGTCATAAAGAAATACCAAATCACCTAGTTGGAATTGCTTCTTCCTGATAGAATTTCCATGCCACTTTTTGCATTTCTACTGTACTAACACATTCTGTTGAATAACATCTCTTTGAAATTCATCTAACTCGTTTAACTGTAATAGATGTTGTTGTTGTGCTTTTGAGAGACCTAATCCCAACTAAATGGTTTTTCGAAAAGTTTTTATCCGGACTTTATTGGTAAAAGAACTTGTTTCCCATATACCAGCTAATACGGTGTATGTCATGTGTTTTTCTGCCAAGTGGTTTGATAAGCCCATAAGGCTTCAAGTAACCGGCTGGCCCAATCCTTCCTATGTAGATTTATTGTTTTGATAAGGATGGATTTGATCACCTTGTTGGTAGACTCCACCTAGTCGTTTGCTTACAGGTGATATGGAGTGGACTTCCTATGTCAACTTTTGTATTGATCCATGACTTCCTGTACCAACTTAGAAATAAACGGTAGCCCATTGGTAGTAACAATCTCTCTAGGAACATCAAATTTTGTAAAAATTTCACTAAACATAAATTCAGCAACAACTTTTTCTGTAGCAAAAGAAACAACTTTAGCCTCTACCCATTTTGTAACAAAATCAGTGCAAACCAATATATGCTTTTTATTCAGGGATTTTGGATTTATTGGTCCTATGAAGTCGATAGCCCATTTTTCAAAGGGATCAATCATAATTTGAGAACATAAAGGCATTTCATTGGCTTGAACAGGCTAACCCATTCACTAACGACTATCACATCACTTGACATATTGTTTGGCATCCTTAAACAAAGAAGGCCAAAAGTATCTAATGCGTAGGAGTTTACATGCAATTCTCTTATCAGTGAAGTGACCACCATAAGGTTCATCATGGGAACATTTCAGTATATCAAACATTTCTTCCTCTCTTACACATCTATGGATGATAAGATCTGGTCCAGTGTAAAATATGTCTCCTTGGATCCAAGAATATGTAGTACTTTTTAATATGATATTTCCTTTTTCAAGAGTGGATAGGTGAGGCGGTGTTTTTTCAATGACTAAATAGTTGGTTGTGTCAGTAAACCATGGAGACTTTGTTGACACAACAAAAACATGGTCATGAGGGAAATCATCATCAACAAGAATTACTTCACCAGGATTATTTAGTCTAGAAAGATAGTCAGCTACAACATTAGATTTTTTTGGTCTATCAATAATTGTAACATTAAATTCATGCAACAACAATAACCACCTAGTCACTCTACTACTAGTCAATGGTTTATTCATTAAATATTTTATCGCAGAATGATCAATATGCACAAAGACTTCATATCCTATGATGTAGTGTCTGAATTTATTGACAACAAAAATTACAGATAAAAACCCTTTCTTGGTCACTATATAGTTCAATTCGTCAGGTGACAAATTTTAACTGATGAAGTAAATAGCATAGGAATGTTTTTTCTCTTCCTGTCCTAAAGTTGCACCAATGGAAGTATTTGAGGTATCAGAGGAAATGTGGAATGGAAGGGACCAGTTGGGACCTCTCAAAACTGGTGCCTGCACTAATTTTTCCTTTAATGTCTCAAAAGGCTGTTGGCAACCCTTGGACTAGAAAAACTCACTATCCTTAGCTAAAAATCAGAAAAGGGGGGTAGATATCCTAGAAAAGTTCTCAATGAACCTCTTGTAAAAGCCCACATGTCCCAGGAACCCTCTTACTTCCCTTTGTGTTTTGAGTGTAGGAAGACACCAAATAACTTCTATTTTGGTTGGGTCTACCTGGATACCTTTGTCAAAAACCAAATTCTCAAGGACTACTCCTGCATTGCACAATAATCTACACTTTTTATCACTCAAAGCAAGGTGAGCCTCTTGGCAACATAAAAGCACTTTTTCTAAATTTTGAGGGCTTCTTGGAATGAGTTGCCAAACACTGAAAAATCATCCATATAGATCTCAACACACTCGAGATCAACAAAAATAGCCAGCACATCCCTTTGAAAGGTGTTTGGGGCATTGCATAGTCCAAAAGGAAGCACTTGGTAAGAAAATGTACCCCATGGAAATTTGAACGTGGTCTTACTCTTATCTTGATCTGTAGGTGCGATCTAAATTTGGTTGTACCCACTGAAGCCATCTAAAAATGAAAAGTACTTTTTACCAACAAGGGTATCTAGCACCTGATCAATAAAAGGAAGGGGAAAGTAATCCTTAAGAGTGGATTTATTAAGTTCTCAAAAAAACAATGTAGATGTGCCATCTCGCACCATCTTTCGAGACTATTACCAATGGGTAGACCCACTGGCTATCATAAATAGGATATATAAAATTAGCGTCCAAGAGTTTTTGTAGTTTTTCTTTCACAATATCTCTTAGCGTAGGGTTCATGTGCCTTTGGGGTTGACGAACAAGTCAGGCTCCCTATTGAATATAAATATGGTGATTACATGTTTCCAGAGGTATGCCTTTCATGTCCTCGTAACTCCATGCAAAGGCATCAAGGTGATCACGCAACAAATCAACAAGCTGCTCTCATTGAAATGAGTCCAGGTCTGAACTGATATGTAAGGATTTTCCTGGACTAATTTCAACAAGAGTAGTCTTGGGCTCAAGAGTGCAGGAAGATGCTACTAAGAGAGGTGTTGGGTGTTAGCACTTGAAATTTCACCTAGGCTGAGATAGACAAATCTCAAGGCTACATCAAACCATTCAGCCTTGTAGCTAGCCCTACGAGGCAGGAGAAGGCTCTCTCCGGTCAAACTTGGTGGATTTTTCAATAGGATGAGTTGACCAATTAGAAACA